>LPNX010282792.1:177279-212575 GCA_001517045.1 Pseudotsuga menziesii
TCTTCATTCAGATCCTTATTATTGATAGAGATGCCAAGAATGGTTGACGACTGTAAATCCTCCATCTACTACAAGATTGTGACCACTAACATACTTGGCTTCATCACTGGCCAGATACAAGCCGACTTCTGCTGCATCCCCCGCTTTCAGAGCCGGGCCCTTCAAATTGGCTATGCTCTTACACCCTTCCTCCACCCTCAACTTGTCTTCTTCAGTAATGGCCGAGGTTGAGGCCTTACCATCCATTTCTTTGGAGACGCCAACAGACATGGAGGTAGCAACTCCATAAGGAGAAACAGAGTTCACTATGATCCCATACTTCCCCAGCTCGGCCGCTGCGTTCTTCACAAGCCCTAAAATTGCATGCTTCGATGCAGTATAAGCATAAGGAGACAGCCCTCTCATTATGCCCACTATGCTCGCTGTGCATATTATGCAGCCTGCCTTCCTCGAAATCATCACCCAGGCTGCATGTTTGATACCCAACATCGCCCCCTTCGCATTTACATTCATGATTCTATCGAATTCATCCATATTGTAGTCTCAGATCACAACCCCCATAGAATTAGGGTTTTCAATAACTCCTGCATTGTTGAACATAATGTCGAGCTGGCCGTGCAGCTTGATGGCTTCATCCACTGTTGATTCCATGTCCTCCTCTTTGCTCACATTGCAGTGCAAGTAGGCTGCCTGAGATCCCAGATCTTGACAGAGCTCTAGGCCTCTCTTGTCTGTAATGTCTGCGATTATGACTTTGGCTCCCTCACGTATGAAGGTTCGAGCGATGGCTTCTCCTATTCCTCCAGCTCCGCCTATGATTATTGCCACTTTCCCCTCCAACCTGTCAACACAGAAAGAGAGAAAGACCTTCTTGAAGGATGGACGCAGAGATATTAAACACAAAGATTAAGTCAAATTGAAAAACAAAGAAGATCTATACAACATTTATTACTATTTTCGAAATGTGGAAATCCATGTTCATGGTGAACACTCCATTCATCTTCTTTGTGATTTTATAAAAATAGTTGAAGTGTACCAAGAAAATGTCCATTTCAGGAAAAGAGAAAAACATTTTTGAAAGATGGAGGCAGAGATATTAAACACAGATTAAATCAAATTGAAAAACAAAAAAAATCTATACAACACTTATTACTATTTTTGAAATTGGGAAATTCATGTTCACGGTGAACACTCACTCCATCAGATCTATACGACACTTATAACTATTTTTGAAATGTGGAAATTCATGTTCATGGTGAACACTCCATCTATCTTCATTGTGATTTCCTGAAAATAAGTCAAGTGTCCCAAAAAAAAATACATTTCAAAAAAAAGAGAAACCTCTTTGAAAGATGAATGCAAAAACACAGATTAAGTTTAATTGAAAAAGAAAGAAAATCTACACAACACTTATTACTATTTTTGAAATGTGAAAATTGATGTTTATAGTGAACACTCCATGCATCTTCATTGTGATTTTCCATAAAGAAAAAGGTTGGAACCTTGGAAGTTGAAGACGTTGAGATGGCCGAATGCCCGTTCTGTAACAGGTTGTTATGTGCGCGTTGCAAAGTCCCGTGGCATGCCAATCTGCAGTGCTCTGAGTTTCAGAGCCTGCCGTCCACCGAAAAAACTGAAGCTGATTTTCTGCTTCTCAAGCTTGCCGTAAATGCCCTGTACCCCATGCATACAGTTGCTGCACTCTGTTCCCCTCCTGATTAATTCTGCAGAAAATAGAGAACCCACCAGGCATGGGCAATTCCGTTTTGTGTGCTTCAACCGCTGTACCTTCCAGCACTGTGAAAGTCATACACTGGAATGGCAGCGTTGAGGGGTTTCAGAGGAAGATAAAGGCAGCAGAGCTTATGCTGGAAAATCCTCAGCACTTTGTATGCCACGTTAATGGTTTCCAGATCGGGCGTCGGATTAATCCTCTCTCGGCAGACGAAGACCTGGATTTCGGGCATCTTTATTTCCTTCTGCCCATGGCCAAACTTCATTATGTGCTCTCTGGAACAGACATGGCCACCCTGGCATTCAAGGCCAATTCTGCCACGAAAACTGCAAGCAGATGGACCTTAGGCGCCAAAATACTCCCCCTTTTTGGAGACTTCCTCATGCGTCCCCACCTGTCAGAAAGGAAATATGACGATTTATTAATGGAGGAGGATAAACAAATTAGTCAGGCGCAGGAGGAGGAGTTTGCAGTGCCGAAGTTGAATTTAGAGGACGTTCCAGAGCTCTCAATGGCGCTTGCACAACTGAGATTGAAGACATGTATCTTGAACCATTATGAAAATAAGAAAAATAGAAACATAAAGCAAAACAAAAATCAGGCACGACAAGGGGAGGCAAAGGTGATATCATTCATGCTCCTTGATGGATTAACAAAGGCGGCCAAATGTAGGACATGCAGAAAGCATCGACAGTTGTAATGCAACCAAACATATCACAAGATTCAAATTGAAGAAAACTCAAAGTAGGTGAGCGTCGTGTTAACTTTTAAGTGCATGTTTCAATTTTATTTTCTATTTTTCAATTATCCGTCACTTCCTACTTTATTATTGTAGTCATACAAACAATAAACATGGTATGAAACTTTTATAAAATTGGATTATTAAAATATTATTTTTATTACAAAATTGTTGTTGTGTACAGATGAGAGTGGGACATTCCTCCATTCAATTCACTAATTATTATATGCTATGGAGTTGTTCAATCCATTGCTTCCTCTGCATTTGTTTAGATTTGAGTCCATTGAATATATTTGCACACTATCTACACCATTGTTCAATTCATCTTCTTCTGCGTTTATTTGCAGTTGCTCCGGTTTGAATTCATTGAATATGTGTGCATACCATTTTGGGTTGGTTTTTTAGGGTTTACAATTTATATACGGCACCAAGAGAATCTATTGGTGTAGCAAATGCCGCTGCGGAAAGTGCCAATCGATGGTTGAATTGATTTTCAGATTTCATGCAAAAATACAAGGTACCGGTGAAGATCAGTGCTTGGCATACATCTTTTAAAAAATACTTTTGAATTTCTTGCGTTTTGATTATAATTTTCGAGGACAAAAGTTTTAGGATTAGGCCAGGGCTGCAAGTTTATGTAAAAAAATTCCGATAGATTGATGGAAAAGAAACAGCACTGAGTGTCCCAGTTGGTGGATTTATTGATGGGGGTTTGCTTTGCAGCACATAACAGAGATTCATGTTGAATTAGCAGTACTCAGGGCTCATTAGATTGGATTGTTATTTGGTTATTATATAGTTCACAGATACAAACCCACGGCACAGATGGGTAGCAAGTTGGAAGCAATGAGTATCCAATAATTACATTTGTTGTTAATTAGGTTCTGGATATGATGTTAGCAGCGTTGATTACCAAATAGTTGAATTTGTCAATTGACTTTTGCCGGATCTATGAGAGCGCAATTCCATTTCATATTGTAAAATCTAGAATTTGATAACAACATAGAAGTCTCAGGGTCAGGTCAAGGATGCAAACCCATGTTAGAAATGCCATGGGTTGATGTGAACTAATTGGACATATATTGGGGACTGTGAATTACAGAGAATAGAAGCAGCTCACACAGGGAAATTTGACTTTTGTTTGTCAAAGCCTCACCATGTGAAACCTCATTTTCTGTTTCGGTTGGGCAAAATTCTATTTCATGAGTATGACGCCTTTAACTTTGTCCTTTTACTAGTAGTAATTTGCATAATTCAAGGATTGTTTTTCCATAAAATTCTTTTTATTTTGTTGGAAGTATTTGTTAATTTATTTGTAGTGTTGACTCTTTAAATGGAAATGGAAATGCAAAAGGATGAAGCAAGTACACTTTGGGCATGCATACCACTTACATGTTTTAAAGGGAAAAGGAAATTACAGAGGCAGGTTCACAACATGTTTTGTATTGTATACAAAAGTGTTTTAATCAAGAGTTGCAATGAAGGTGGGTGGTTATGATTTGCTCAAAGGGGAAAGGAAATTACAAAGCAGGTTTACAACATGTTTTATATTATATTATTGATGTTTTAATGTTAACAATCAAATTTGAAAAGCTACTCACTAATACATATAAAAAAATGTATTTTATAAAAAAGTGTATTTTATAACTTGCATATTGCCATATGAAATTCTGGGAAATGCTCGTATAACCCCAGTCCTAGGGAGGCACCGCCTTGCAAGGATCCAAACCCAGAGCTTAGGTTGCCAGAATGTTGATCAAAACTATAGATCCATAAATTTATGCAATGTTACTTGATTGTAACATAAGAACTACAAAAACTAACAATCGATTCTCATTTGGATGAGAGAAGAATACTTTTTATGATTACTTTTGAAAAGCCAATAATGTAATGGCCAATTATGTAAAGAATATAATGTCTTGTTGTATATGTCCACATCTCGTTGCTTAACTTGCAACGCGACGTTCTTTTATTGCACCCCTAGGTACAATTGCTAGTTTAAATTTAATACATTTTTTCTATAATATTCAAGTACACTAAAAATTTCATATTATTTATAAAAATTATGATAGGCCACTCCAAAGTGTATAAATATTATCTTCATATCTTGATAACAACTCCCTCCCTCACTTTATCTTCAAATTCAAAGTTATTATCTCAGATATTTCAAATTCAATAATTCATTGATCATGACAAACTTTCCCCTCGATATTTTATCTTAATTTAGAGGAGTTTTCTAAACTTCTAGAAACATTGAAAATTGTGTACACTAGGGAGATGAGATTTTAGTTCCGTTTTCCATTTTTCGCTGGTCGTCAAGCGCGTCATTTCTTAATCAACTAAACCAAAGATTCCATATAGATTTAATTTTTTTTGGATATGATTGTCCACAAATCTATAGACATAAGAACATCACGAAATTTCATATTGATTTAAAGATATTGTTAAGAGCAAATTCAAAAATAAAATAATGGTATTCAACTCGTGATACATTGCATTTTTAATTATAATTATCAAAGTAGTTGTCATAATGATTCAACGGTATTCAACTTGGGAATTATATGATTTAATTATAGTTTTGAAAGAGATGGTTATCACACTGTTTCAATTGGTTAATGATATTGATTGAATTTTGAAAAATTTGGCTTTATTAAAAACGGTATATATATATTTTTGTTAAATAGTGTATATTTAGATTTAAAATGATTTATTGATAATGATAATGATGATTAATGTCTAATAAGACTAACTTTGGTTTATCTAATAATATTTGGTTTACTTTAAAATCTTGTTTTTATGCTTAAAATGTTTGTCAAGAAACTTTCCAAGCTCATTATAGTTTTGACAAGTTAAGGGGTTATAAAAATTTGTAATGTAGCAAATATTAATAAAATGATTGATTTTTGATATTCCATATTTTAGATGGTTAATAATGTATATATTTTTATTAAATATTTGATATTTTGATGTGCGATTTATTGATGATAATGATGGAATGATTTTTTTTTTTTATATTCAATATTTTAGATTGTTTTTAATTTCCTTAACATTATATATTATAATTGAAATTTTATATTTATTTTAAAATAAATATAAAATTTCAATTATAATATATAAATAAATGAAAAATAAACTTATGTATATAAAGTAAATATCAAATTAGCTTCATGGGATAGCTCAATGAGTAAGAGGTGCCTACGTCATGAGAAGGGTTGAAATTTGATGTAGTAAGCTAATAATATTTTTTTTATTATCGAATTCTCATAATTAGTGTAATTGAATATTCACAACCAAGTTGCATGCGGAGGAACACTCAAGGTCAAATTGGGGAAAGATGTTTGAATTGATGTTAAAATAATCTAGATTGCTAACAATGGGTATAGTGTCCAGAAAAATATCCAACTAAAATCCCCTTATTTTTGATATCTTGTGTACATTCATAAACAAACTAAAAATAGAGACGATATGGAGCACAAATTTTCATCTCACTACTTTTGAATGACACATCCACTAACAACAATTGCTATGAACTATTGTTCTTGTAGCATGTAGGATCAATATAGTTGTTCATTTGAGGTAATTGTTAATTCAAGTGGTGATAAAGCCAAGCATACCAAGGGCAAGGCTTAAATTCTTATGCATATTTTCATATCATTTTAGTAGACTACTTTGATGCTTACATGAACATTCTCACTGGTCATGAAAAATAAGTTAAAGTATGCCAAGACCATCATTATAACATGGAAATAAATATTAACTTTTATTATAACAAGTAAGTTGATGTCAACCAGATATTGGCATTTAATAAAAGTATTATAAATTCAATCTCATAAATTTAACAAACATTCATCTAAGCTAAGGATCTATCATGAATTTGTGAAAGAGTGAAGGGATAGACTTACCCATATATAAATATTTTAAAAAATACAAAACATGAAATTTGCAATATTCCGTACTTTCTTCACACTTCATTTTCATTATTAAAATAAATTCAATCTTGAAAATTTAGCAAAGAAACTATCACTGAGATCAAACTTATCTATATATAAACAATTTTAAAAATACAAAAAAAATTAAATTTGTAATTTTGCATACTTTGTCCAAACTTTATATTTAATTTTGATCGAACAAGATTTGTTATAATTAGAAGTTCATAATAAACATAATGCTTAAACCAAACATACACATGTAATAACAAAGAGGGTTTGTGGTGAAAACCTTTAAATAGTTTTTTCCTCATAAGGAATACTATGGGTCATTACCATGAGCCAACAAAAACCATGAATTGTATACCTATTTGACTCTCTAATGGAATCAAGTTTATAATATAGAAATTTTTTTTTGAGAAAAATTAAAGGATTATTAATTACTTTTACTTTTAATGCTTTTATTCTTTATATTAATTAAAGAAAATTTGCCAACAAAAAATAAAATTTCCCTATTGAAAATAGAAATATAAAGATAAACTATAAAAATATACACATTTAATTACGAATAACTAATTAGTAATAAGTGGGCCTAATGGTTAAGAGCATGTGTTTCCTCTTAGGAGGTCACGGGTTCAAATCCAGAGGGGGGTAGTGTATGTACACCTCTGTAGACTTTAGCAGTTAAATCGTTGCACAGAGGGGGGTCCCTTGTCCCACAAACAAGGGGGTCTCATACACCAATTTGGTGTCTCGCTTGGCGGTGACCTTAAAAATAGAATAGATTATTATATATATATATATATATGCGTGTAAAAAATAAAAAAATGCACTTCAAAATGACCAGTTAAATTGAAATTTACAATTCATTAATGATGTTAAATGTCTTGAAGTGGGAGTATTTTGATGTATAAAATGACAAACAAAGACTCAGGCTTGAGTTTTTGGAAATCAAATTTTTATCACCCTTATCATCCATAAAACATGAAGAAGTATTGGTGAGTTTCTCAATCACTTTCCATGAACAAAATTTAAAAATCAAATTAACTAATTTAAAAAACTCAATCACTTCTTTCCATGGATAGCTAAGTGATTAGCTGTGTCTATAAACATTCAATTGCTACTTTACTTATAAGTGTCCTGTTTTATGAATTAAATAATTGCCACTTTACTTATAAGTCTGCTATTTTATTAATTAAATAATTTATTAGTGTCAACCCCACCCTATCACCATCTCGATTTGTTAGCGTTGTTTTTTGCTGTGGTGTGCAAAACCAGACGGGTAGCACTAGCCAGGAGGCGCCCACAAAAAATTAAAAAACCAGGCAGGCAGCAGATTATAATGGACGGGATTGTTTTCTATCCAATGGACACCGCCAGCTTATTTATTTATTATTATTATAATCTATTCCACTGGTTTGGTTGGATTTGTTATCTCTTCTTCTTGCTAATTGTGAGTAATTATTTATAAATAATCATCGATCAGCTATCAACTCAAATTCACGATTCAAGAGTATCGTGACTAAGTTTGCAATTTTCCATGAGCAATTGTTATAATTGCTGCTACTTTTCTAAGATCTATTCTCTGCCAATCTCATTCAAGTCCACAGAAAGAGAGAGAGAGAAAGATGATGAGTTTGCCTTCTTTGCTGCAGGTGTCATCCAGGGTTTCAGACTGTTCAGAGATGAAGAGAGTTCTATCCCCTTCAATTTGAGCCATTTGGCCAACTTATTACCTCCTCCTTCTTTATGTTCTTCTTCACTGGGTACTGTTGCTGCTATGGCCCCACAATCTGCTTCCTCTTCCTCTTCAGCTGCTTCTCAATTGAATATGAATCTCCTTCTTGAAGATCAAGAAGTAGAGAATATTAGCAGCAGAAAAAAGAAAGAAGAGTCATTAAGAAGAGTGATGTATCTTAGTTGTTGGGCTCCAAACTGAAACTGAAAATGAAGTTCAATATTTCAAAGTTGTTTGCAGTTTGTAATGAATGACTGAACGCAAATTTATGGGCTCTTTATTTCTAGTTTTTCATCATGCTTTTCTCTGTAAATTACAATGGGGATTGACATACTGTATCCACAGTCATAAACATTCTAAATATTCTTCGAATCAGATCGTGGAATATCAAATTTTGTTGCGGAATAGTTTAGCTATTTATAAATTTTAAGCCATAAGTTTAATAGTTTAAAAACTTTTTTATAGTAATAATTTGATAAAAATTCTAATTGTTTATAGAACCTAATTGTCTATGGAACCAAGTTCAGTAAACTACCTTTTGTCATCGCATGATGCTACGGGTGTTACAATACTGTAAAAGGTCCCTTTGTTTGTGTTAAATTGTAAAAAAAGGGCCCTTGAGTCGTTAACTGTGGTTTTACAATTGTAGAGCATATTAGGTGTCCAAGTCAGGGTTATGCCAACCCAAACCAGGATGTGTTGTTGCGCAGGTAATGAGCAGAGGAAACAGAGCCATAAGAAACCCAATTGGTCACTTGGCCTTAAGGCAGGTTAAAAGATTATTTTTTAAATAATTTAATGGCTAAAAAGTTTTTTTAATTAAATTAAATATAAAAAATAATTAAATTATAAAAAGTTATTATTTATTATATGAAATGTTATAAGTTGGTGTTTGAGCCTTTTTGGATTAGGCCTTTAGTTAGATTAACTAACTGTTTACCATCTTTAACATCCATAAAATATAGGGATGTATCTTCCATAAAATATAGAGATGTATTGATAGATTTCATGGACAAGTTTCAATGGTTAAAAAAAATGCTTATTACGCAATATATTTACTTTTTATCATATTGTTGTTTTATTATTATTCACTTTATTGTTTATTTTATATTTAATGTGATTTTATTAATACACTCTTTATATATGATAATTAGTAAATTTTAAAAGATCAAATTATATATATATATGGATGAAATGTTTTTAAGGGAAATTTTGGTTGCTTCAAGTTGAATTAGGCATAAATCCATCTTATTTCAAGATCTACCAAGTAAACAATGGAAACATTCCATCCTGTTTAGGATCTGATCCTTGGGTGCTTAACAGATGTGAAGTTGGTTCCTAAGTAGATAGACTTTCAGTCTTACTAAATGCCTCTAAGTATTGAGTCATAATTCTTCTATTTGGTTATATACTAAAAATATAAACTCTTAGCCAAAAATCCTAGATTCTCAATTTTTTGGACACCAAGCAGCTCTTCAAAAACAAACACAAAGAGGCATGGACTTGACGTAGCATGGAACAACTTTTTGGATGTTGATGTGCTACACCTTCAAAAATCACTCACATCCAAATAAGTGAGTAGATTTCTCTTATATGGAAAGTTTAATCCTTGCTTAGCTTGATTTTTTTTCTTTTATTTCTGGAATCATAAATTTGTAGATTCCAAATTATGTATACCAAAGATGAAGTGAAATTATGTATCACATAGTTTTCTATCAACTTTCATATACCACAAATCATATGGTGTGCCAGTTATATTATAAATATTGTTTGTAAATTATTTTTATTTATTTTTTATAAATATTTTATAATCTAAATAACGAGTTATTTTTCATTAACAAGTGGTTATCAACATTAAACTTAATATTTTTAAACATAAAACATAAATATACAAATTGGAATGAGAAAAACAAGTTATACTATTATTTATATAAACTGAAAATTTAATATAGTTCAAATAAAATGTAACATCCCTTCTGGTACTCCTATTCTTTACTGACAAATATAAAGGTGCAAATTTCGAGCAAGGTTGGTAAAAACACTGTAAGTAATGTCATGTTAATTTCCTAAAAGTTGTGAATTGCTTTGGTAGACTTGGAAACTGAGGGTTTGATTCTACTGAATGATTGGGCAGCATGAATCCACTAGGGAGAGGGAGGATGACTAGGGAGCCATGAGAATTTATCTATAGATGAAGAGTGTCATCTTAGTGTTGTGGACACTTGAAGAACAACTAAATTTTCTTATGGACCTAAATCCCTTAGGTGTCATCCTAAGTTGAAATAGGTTTAAGTGGGCCAAATGTCTAATTACCGACTAGCAAATAATAATTATTCTATGATCTTGTTATCTTTCCCTTCAATTATTCATTACAAATTGCACAACAACAACAAATTACTCTTCAAATTAATCTTGACAAAAACTATTCAATCATTCATTACAAACTGCATAGCAACAAATTACTCTCTATAAAAACTATCTACTTTCCTACACTAATCATATATTCATAGAGGATTTCCAATGAGGAAAAATAGGATTTGCAAAAAGGAAAAATGCCATGATCATAGACCCCTTCATGAGAGAATTCAATTTGTGTTGGTTCTAATCATGCAAAGAAATGGAAGAGTTATATTTACTTATATATTCAATAATGAGATTTGTTTAATCTTCTATTTTGAGCTTTATTGAGTGGATTAACAAGATTAACCTAGGTGTAATAAGTGTACAGTCGAGATTCATTTCATGGTCGTCTATATTGTTAACTAAGCTCATTTTAATGGTTAACTAAAACCATTTAACTAAACTCAATTGATGCTTAACCATTTAACAATTTAACTAACTTTTTGTTTTTCAATTGATGCTTAAAATTTATTTTTAAATCTAGATAGCTTAAAAAAATAATAACTATACTACTCTACATATAAATACATAAATGTTATCTAAAAACACACTATCTTATTACACTAACTACTAACTACTACTAACTACATGTTAAAAAATAACTAAACAACACTATTAAACTCCTCGGGAAGATTCGCTTGCATCTAACTAAGCCTAACAACGTCCTAAATTGCACAAAATATTATGAACATAATAACACACCCTACATCACTATCAAGAATGTATCAACCAACCGCACCCTTGCCGGTTATTGTATGATGTTAAAATATGCAACAGATATGGGCATAAGCCATTAGTCCCAGGTAAGCCATAAGTCCCACCGCTGTGTACTACAAAAACAAACCAACCAACAAATCCAGTGTGAAAGCCCAGATAAATGCTATCAAATTGGCACATTCCAGTGATTCCACATAGCAGCAATAAGGGTCTTCTCGGTCCGTATCCCTAAATGAATGCTATACAATTGGAACAGACAGATAGCATTGCACAGGGTCCTCCCAGTGGATATAGACGGATATTTATATCTAAATATGATATTTTATATATTTTTAATTGGCCATTACTACCATTAGTATTACAAGGGCCAGACTAATGCGAGGGAAAAACTGGTTCAGAAGCACTCACTGGTAAAGACAAGAGGCGAACCTTAGCTTCCTTACCTATTTGTGAACAGACCCGCGTCTTCCTTCCCTGTGACCAAAAGCACAAATGAATTATTTGTGAATGCAACATGATATTTCTAAGAATCTTTATTGCAGAGAACACATACTTTGAAAATGCTCAAGATCATTAGAGATTAGAGGGATAAGGAATTAATTATCGAGTCATCCGAATTAGAATAGCTTTTTCTTGGAGCAGCATTCAGATCCTCACAGTTTTTCTGCGACTGTAAAAAAATAGATAATTTACTTTGTACTGTAATTTGGGGTTTGGGGTTCCAAAATTATGAGAGTTTCAATTTTTGTGATTGAAATGCTATACCAGCACTTGAATTCTCTGTGCCTTTAATTTTTTATGTATTTGTTTCAATTCTATAATAGAATTTGCCTTGCTTGCCCTGCATTCAATTTCCCATTGAATTCCCTTTCAATGCATATGTGTTTCCAATTCCTGTGAAGTTACATCTCTTATTATTATTCCAAGATTTTTGTTTCTGGCAATCTACTTTCAGTTTTGTTAATGCAAACATTATTCATTTGGGTTCCTGAAATTGAAACATTAATTAGAGGATCAGAAGGCTGTCCTGCAAACATTTCCAGTTACGGCCTCAGGGATTGAAATATTTATAGAAGTTCAAATGATGAGGATGTTACAGAAGCCTGTGGTTGTAATTTCATAGTAAAATGAAATGAAATGTTAGCGGCAACCAACCAGAGTTCGAAAGAAGAAGACTCCATAAACTGTATCACAATAAATTACGTTCATCCGATCCTTCATTACAAAATGCATACATAATATACAATTTATCTGCCGGCAGTTGGGAGTCCATCTTGCAGCTGGTACTGCGGGTGATCGATCCCGATCCCTCTTCCTCTCTGTTTTCACCGAATTGAATTGCATTTCAATTTCAGTTTGGAGCCCAACAGCTGAGATACATCACGCATCTCAATGACTCATCCTTCGATTCTGCTTTCTTTGATTTTGCTGCTGCTTCTTGAAAATGAGAATTTATATTCGTTTCAGAAGCAGAAGCAACAGTCGCAGATTTCAGAGCAACAGCAACAGCTCCAGCGCCAGTGGCAGAAGCAGTCCCAAATGAATTAGCAGAAAAAGGCAATAACTGGGGCGTTATTAGTAGATTCTTGAAATTGAAGGCCCTCTTATCTGTGAAGATTCTGAAACCCTCGATGGCTGCCACAGCTGCCATACAAGAAACTCTCTTTGAAATCGAACTCATCTTTCTTCCTTTAGATGTAGATTTGGATTTGGATACCAAACAAAACAAAGTAACAATTGTGAAATTCACAAGCCGCTTGACTGAGATTGCAATTGACTTGAAGTGGATTTATATGTGTAGGTTATCCACAAGCCAAGCCAAGCCAGCAAACGCGGTATTAAACCGAAACCGCAGACAATTCTTTCTATCGGCGGGTATCCATAGAAATACAATCCAATCCAATATCGTGGTATGTACTTTGCGTCGCCGGTATTTTGTTCGGTTGTGGGCGCTTTCTGGTTGGTTGCAACTTCAACTTGCAAGTGTGGTTTTGCACACGAAAACAACGCCTGTTTCGAAGTCTCACGTGTCCTTTACCGTCACTTATCTTTTCATATTTTATTCACAAAGTAAGTGGACTTACCTTTATATTTTATATTAATTCCTAATGATGTACATTCCATTTGATTGGATGAAGTAAAATAGTGGAAAACTGAAATGTAATAAGATCTTCCTATTTAGGATTTATGATTTAACTGTCCACTACGATGGTAATCAAACTGTTAAAAATATAATTTTATATTTAATGCAAAATTAATTTAATTTCTTAAAATTGATAGATTGTCAATTTTTAAAAGTTTTTTTTAAGTAATATTATCCAGCCATTCAAAACATATTTTTATATTAAGAAAATATTATCGAGCAATTCAAAACCTATTTTTATATTTAAAAAAATATTCTATAAATATAGTAATTTTTCATAAACATAAATAAGAATACTAATGGTTATAACATTACGAGAAGAATTATTTTCAATTTTAAAGAAGAAAACAAACTTGAGAATATTAATTGGGATCTAGAAATTTGAAATATTAAATGAGGTATTGTTTACGAAGAGCATTGTAGCACGGAAACCTAATGCAACGTCATCTTACCAGAGCAATAATAAGTTTAAAAAATAGATATTCAAGAAACTAAAAAACTAAAAACTAAAAAATATATATAACCTTAGTCTAACTTCTATGTTTTTTTAAAATTTACTACAAATTGCTCTAAATAATAGCTCTGAGTGATTCATATATATTCCCTGGTCCGGAACATAACCTTGTCCAGGACATAACAATCCAAATCTAGAAGTATAAGGAGAGAATAATGATGAGTTGGAATTCAAAAAAGGCTTGTTGTGTTAAGGTTTTAGGTGCCATTATGAGTTTCTGGCGTTTTTAGTTTCAATTTAAGCTATCAATTTATTATACCTGCCAAAGATTATACCTGCCTTTGGCAGGTTATATTGAAATCGTTTAGAGTTAAAAGCTTATTTGACTTTGTCTTAATCGTCTAAACTTATTGTTCTTTCTAGTGTTTCAACATTAGACATTGATTAATGTAACTTGTTAAATATATTAACAAAATAATTATCTAAAATTTGATGGGCGGTATGTGTGACAGGAGTTGATTTGTCAATTTAACATGTTATTCTTTGCGGTAGGATTTAAAAATTAAATGGAAATTTGTCTTATCACATGTGCATCGTTCTGAACGATTTATTTACCAGAATTGACAGCTTGAGGAAATTGACCAAAATCGAAGATTCCATATTCAAAAAATACCAAAAGCTTCATGCAATAGCTTAAAATTCCACTGAAAAGTTTGAAGATAATCTATGTGTATATTCTTGTTTCCCATCCCACGTAAGAGTCAGCGACAATAGTTTTTCACGGATTGTTGAATGTTCTGTCAATTGAAATACCTCTCAGAAGGAGGAAAATGGAGGAAAATGCATGTTTTGACAGTTTTTTGTTTTTAAAATTATTTGGAGATAGTCATTTCAAACCTTTCCATCAATCAATATAAAATTTTAAAAAGTAAGAAAGTAAAATTTATTTCGAAGATATTAAATTTAATAGTAAAGACTAGCTGGAAGAATAGTGTGCATAAAACCGCTATCATTGATATCAAAACCTTGGTATGAAGGTCCCACTGACCTTTTTTTAAATACTAAAAAAACTTTACTTTATATTAATAAGTATAAATCCCCCTAGACAATGAAGTACATATAATCAAGATACAATCCAGAAAGAGCATAAATACCATATGACCTAGAGATGGAAACACCATATGGTCCCTAATCATAACCCAAATCAAAGAAGACGCCATTTACCTGTTGCTTTAGTCTCCATTTCTATAGGATTATTACAACCTCAATTTGCCCTCACAGTGTCCAACAAGATATCCATAATGCATGTAAAGAAAGAGCTTCCTTCAATTTTAAAATCCTAAATATTATAAACCACATATTTACAACATTTTATAGTTTCGTTTATTATTTTTTCAGAGGAAAAAATACCAGTGTTTGTTGTTCACTTGAATCAAAAGACATCATTTACAATCCAATATGATGACTGAAAAATAACATATCTGCCACATGCATAAACAGATAGAAACAATACAGAGCATCAAAACTAGAAAAAAAGTCTGATCATAGCAGACTTTTCTCATCATCCCTGAATATATCAGGTCAGAAATGCTGATAATATCTGAAGTGAACTATAAACATCACAATCCAGAGCAAGAACAGCTGGCAGAGTGGACACTAACTGAGTAAAAATACATCATCAAATGCTAAATCATAAGCTGAAATATAAAGAATCAGCTAGTCTAGAACAGATCAAAACAGCCTTGGTAAATAGTCATACCATCCATAGTTTCTAAAAATGAAACAGAACCCATATCCATATGCAAAGCTTTTTTTGAAAGTTCATCTGCCAACGAATTATGCTCACGAAAAGTGTGTTTATAGATCACCTGAGGGGCCAAGTGAGTCATATATCTTATGTCGGAACACCAGTGCATCAGAGCTGGAACATCAAGTGCTGAAATTCTGTTAATCCAAGAAATGATAACCATGGAGTCACCAACTATCAACTGAATTGGAATTCCCATCAATAAACCGACTCTTAAAAGAGCCCAAAGAGCCAACAATTCTGCTCTGGTATTCGTGCTTCTACCACAACCCATGGAGAAACTGAAGAAGTGTGAGTCGTTGATGAAAATCACAAATCCTGAGCCTCCTCGATTTTCCGCAGCAGCTCCATCAAAAAACCCACAAGGAAAGCTTTTTAAAGGCACGGGACCAGGATCACGGGGTTTATTGATAATGATCGGCACCGGGTATGAATTGATCAATCCTTCAATCCTGTAAATCATAACTGAGAAGGAAGGAATCTTGTTTTCAAAAATATAATGGTTTCTATGAAGCCAGATTCCCCAGAGAATAAACATAGGAAGATAGCTGAAAGGAGCAGATCGAGAAGTAGAGGCAAACCAACTGTCCAAAAAAGAGTGGACAGAGTTGAATGCTGGGAAAGAACACTTGAATTTGGCAGCAAAATGCTGGAAGATGCTAACAGAAAATGGACAGCAGAAGAATAAGTGAGGAATGTCTTCCATATAATCCTTACAGAGGATACATCGACTAGGTCCCATGAAACCTCGATGTTGCAGTTGATCCCAAGTTAGAATCTTTCCTCTAATCAATAACCAAATGAAGCATTTTGTTTTTAGAGGAATATTCAAAGTCCATAATATTTTCAGAATAGGATCAATAATCTCCGAACAGATATAAGAGAAAATGCATTTATATCCTTCAGCAGCTATTAGAGGACATGTATATTTATTGTGAGACCAAGAAATAGAATCAATTTGATCATTGAGACGAATGCGGCCATATTCCAGTCCTCTAATATAATTATCCCAAGCTGTCTTCCAATCACCAATGAGCTCAAGATCTTCAGATGAGAACCAATAACCAGTGGCAAATGAAGTTTGGTTCCGAGCTTGAGCAAGGGTGCAAATGCCATAGTCTTCTAAATAATCTCTTAAATCTCTTGGCAGAACAAAGGAAGATCCCATACCAATGAAAGGATCTGCACCTAAACTGATAGACTCACCATTCCCAACTCTCCAAATGATACCTCTGCCAATCCAAGATGGGGTGGAGATGAAGCCCCTCCAGATAATAGAGGCATTCATAGAAATAAAGTTCTTATCTTTGAACCATAAATGTAGAGGTTTATTTTTCAAATATTTAACAGAAATGAGGAGATTCCAGATTCCCTTGCCATTTAAAGCAAGCCAAAAGCTTTTCATCCTCAATGAAAGACTGAAACTAGGAAGGTGCTTGATTCCCCAGCTCCCATGAGAGGTTGGGCGAGCCAAAAGGTGCCAATCCACAAGATGGAATTTTTTAGTCTTTGAGGAAGAGCCCCACAGAAACGAAAAAATCAATTTTCTGAGTTTATCTAAAATAGAGTTTGGAATCGGAACTAAGGCCATCCAATAAACTGGCAAGCTTGATAAAACCGAACGAATAAGGACAATTCGGCCTCCCATAGAAAGAAATCTATTTGTCTAATGAGAAATTTTCTTTTCAAATTTTGAAACCAACCAGAGCCAATCCTTAACCAAATACCCTGATGGCTTCAGAAAATAGCCAAGATAACAAAACCCTTTTCGAATGTCTTCCACTTTAAAAGGAAGAATATCTGTAATTCCGTTAAGAGTGTCCTCTTTCAGATCATTATGGAGAAAACTTGATTTGTTAACATTAATACTCATACCAGAAGCCTCACAGAAAATATCCAGAATGTCTTTGAAGGCTAACCATTCCTCAAAAGAACCCAGGCCAAATAAAATCACATCATCTACAAAAAGTAAATGGGTGAGAGAAAGCTGGTGAGAAATTTTGATTCCTTTAATCTTCCCTTTTCGCTTAGCATCCTCTATCAAAAGACTAAGCCATTCAATTACCAGAACAAACAGGAGGGGAGAGAGAGGGCATCCCTGTCGAATTCCCCTTGAGGCAGAAAAAAAAGAGGATGGAGAGCCATTAACGAGCACAACAAAATTGGCTGAAGAGACACATCCCATTATCCAGTTGACCCCAACAAGGGGAATCCCTATTTGAATAAGAATGAGACAGATGAAAGTCCAATTTACTCTGTTGAATGCTTTGGATAAATCCAGTTTTAGAATGAGAGCACATCTTTTTCTGGAATTGACCGTATGCAGAACCTCTTGAGAAATGGCTATGGGTTCAAGGATTTGGCGATTTTTAAAAAAGCCAAATTGTTGAGGAGAAATAGCTTAAGTCTCATAGCCGCAACTTTAGAAATGAGCTTATAACAGAGGTTACATAGGGAAATGGGCCGAAAGTCTGCAAAGGAGACAGGCAGGTCAATCTTTGGAACGAGAGCAAGGAAAGTAGAGTTGAGAGCAGGGGTGACTTTGCCTGAGATTCTGGAAATTTCCACTACCTTTACAAGAAGAGGACCCAAAAGGTCAAAGAAAGACAAAAAGAATTCAACCGGCCATCCATCCGGGCCAGGAGCCTTGTCTTTTTTAAAGAGTTTTAATGCCATTTCAACTTCCAAAAGGGTGACAGGATTGGTAAAGGCTTTAATCCTCTCTGAACTGATGAAAGATGGAAAGAGGCGAGTAACCTTAAGCTGGGCTACCAGATTAGTAAAGTGATCATCCTCAAACAAGGACTTAAAATGACGGACACTAAGGTCTTTAAGACTATTATCATATGAAACCAAGTTTCCTAATTCATCATGAAGACTCCAAATCGCATTATGATTTTTACGGGCTGTAGCCACAGCATGAAAAAACTTAGTGTTTGCATCCCCTTTTTGAGCCCAAGTAATTCTGCTTTGCAGTCTGGCAGAATTAATTTCATGATCAATAAGCTTTTGTAGATCGTTTTTAAGAGAGTTCAATTTTAGTTGCTGATCTTGATTTAAAATAGCTGAATGAGAGGAAAGGAGGACAACACTTATTTCCTTTTCCAAAACAACAGATTTGTCTTTCATCTTTGAAGCTTCAACTTTTGTCCAAGATTTAACCTTCTCCTTTAAAGTTCTAAGTCTGAGAAATAGATCCTGCATAGCATCCACAGAAGGATCCGAAGGAATACGGGGTCATTCTGAACGAACCATTTGAATAAAATCCTCATTATCTAACCAAGAATGGTTAAACTTAAAGGGGAAGGCACAATGACTGTGGTGATCAGTCCATTCCAGAACCATAGGAAAATGATCAGAAATCCCACATCTGTGAGCCCAGACTCGATATCTTTGAAGAGAGCTGACTAGCTGCTCTGATAATAAAAATCTATCCAATCTTTTCGAGATACCATCTTCCCCAATCCTTCCATTCCTCCAAGTAGGACCAGCACAAGGAGTAGCCACATCCATTAAATGATGATCAGAGAAAAGTTAGAGAAAAAATGACCCAAAGGATCAGGATGGGCTTTAGATCCCCAAATCTCGGAGGCATTCAGTGTCAGATTAAGATCTTCGGCTAAAATAATATTTGGAAGTGAAAGAAGACCACCCGAAGCCATAGTATTCCAAAAGGAGTCCCGATTAAGATAAGGACCATAGCAATTTAGAATTGAGAGATTGAGGGAAGATCCCCAGACCGATGCTTTTAGCAAGATACCAGCAGCAGTATGAAAAGCTTTGCATTTTACATGATTTTTGGATTCCATCCAGAAAGAAGGCCTCCAGAGAGACCATTAGAGCTAAGAGCACAAAACTCCCAGCCCGGGCAGAGTTTAGAAAAAGCATATAAAGCAGGATATGGACTGGACATTGTTTCCTGAAAAAGAACAATATTAGGAGAGAGAGTGAACAACAGATGTCGGAGGCTTTTTTGTTTGGACAGACTCCCCAAGCCACGAACATTCAGAGAAAAAATGCGCATTAAGAAACTGAAAAAGCAGGGGTCGAAGCTCTAAGGACCCGAGGAGAAGGAGAAGAGTAAGAACGATTTGCTTATTTTAATCTCTCAGAGAGAGGAGTATAAGGAGCCTGGACAGAATCAAATGGATCGAGAATGGGCTTAGTGGATTTTTTCTTTCACCTAATAGTAACATTCTCGAAACGAATAGAGTCTAGGGGAAGAACCGAAGGGGAGAGAGGCGTCTTATCCGTGAAAATATTCAATGAATTTTGTAAAGTGGGATCCGCAAAGGATGGGGAAGCCGCAGGGCTGTGAGAAGGCGAACCTGTACAATTAGGCCTAGCCTAGCCAGATAGGGAAAGAGGAGGGAAGTCAGCCTCAGTAAATAGAGGGACAGGAGGATTAACAATCAAGGGATTCAAAGGTGGGACAGATTCTGGCGGGGAATCAAAAGGAATCCCTGAAGAGTTTGGAGCAGAAGGAGGACTAGTGATAAGGGCTGACAGAGATGGCTCTTGAGCCAAAAAATCAGTCTTTGGATATTCCAATTGATTGGTATCCCTTGTGGGATTTAAGCCTGATGAAACATAAGTTTTTTTTTTATTGCTGATAACTGAGTCAATCAATGCCAAGTCCAGGTCTGTAACTTCCCCAAATAAAGAAACAACATTATTCAATTGATCAGCAGAGGAGACATTTTGCACCGGAGTCTTACAAACCTCGGGAGGCGGGTTAAAAGGAGAAGTATCAAAGGAATCTGTCAATGAGCACTTAACAGGCCTACTTCGAAAAGACGGACAGTCACGTATCAAATGGCCTGTCTCCCGACACACACTGCATCTGAAAGGAATGCCTTGAAAATCTAAGCGTTGGATAAGCAAACGCTCATGACAGAGAATCTCCACTTCGGCAGGAAGGCCTTTAGTGATATCAAGTTCAACAAGAATTTTCACCTTTCTTTTATCAAAGGAATTCATGAAATCATCCTCTAACGCCACAAACTGACCTATAGTGTTACCAACTCCTTCCAAAAGGGTTCGATTCCAGAGAGGGAAAGGAAGCCCTGGGAGAATTGCCCACAGATGGCGCTTTTTCACTCTTTCTCTCGCGGGATCAAAATTAACATGCCAACGATCGAGCACTAACGAACCATTCCCCACTCTCCATAAGCGGCTTAATACATCGGTGGCATGCGATTCTTCTAAGAAGACAAAGATGATCCAGCCCCGCATCAGCAAGTTGATAGCTGGAACGTAGGACAAAAATGGTTTCCAATGTTCAGATGCCTAAGAAAACCAGTCTTTTTTATCCAAGGAGACATACTCCAATCTACCTATTAAAGCACGACGACTCAGAGCTTCCACCCTATCCAAATAAATATCCCGACCAACCACGAAGCGAAGCTTCCCTTCCAATGTTTTGTATGCCTTTGCTTTTCTACGCCTCTGAAACCTGTTAGAGCCATGGACAACTCTAGGGTCTAGAGACCCATCATGGGTCTCCACCATCAGAGCCAAGGAAACACCGACCAATTAATTGACAAATAGTACACAGACCACCCAATAACAAACCCAGGAATTGAGGAGAGGCAAAAAGGCTTAAACTACACCAACTGTGACAAATAGAATCTCAAAAATCGACCCAGTCAAGAATAATCAAGACAACTATTAAAGACATGTGGAATCCCCACAGAAATTGAGTGCTAAATCTGAAAAAAGAGTACAGACTTAAAAATCCCAACAAACAATCTCCAAGCCACAGTTCTCAAAGCCCTCAGAAAATCGGACAGGTAAGGGAGCAAATAAACAGCGCAGATCAAGTACAGTCCTAGTACCAAGTCCGAGACAGGCTAAATAGTAAAAGACAGCTGGAGGTAAAATGCCCACCCACAGAAAATGCATACAATGCAAAAGAGAAGTGTACAAGCCTTATAAACCCAAAAAGAATCGGCAGAGAAAGAGCGTCAACTGAGAGCAAGCGTCAGCTTCTCAAAGCCCTCAGCAATCAGACAGGTGAGGGAATAAAGATAACAACGCAGATCAAACCAGACCCGATACCAAGTTTGTGACTAGCTTAAGATGCAAAGAATCAGCCTGAGGACATAGCTCAGTTGAAAGAAGAAATTCAAAAATTAAAACCTTCAAGAATAAACCCTGAGCTTTGAACCAGAAGAACACAAGCCGAGAGCGCAAAAGATAAGCACTAACAGCCTCTAATATGAAAAGATGGCCCAGATAACATTTAGTCCTTAGAAATAACTCTAAAGAAACACATGGAAATGAGGAAATTGGAGATAAACTAGATATCATAGCTCAAATACAAATCCGATACCAAGGCCTGATAAAGAAAAAGAAACAGTAGCAAGCGAGTGTCAAATCTCGACTAGAGACCGTCTTAAAATAGCAAGGAAACCCTTGAAAAAAGCATTGCGCTTTTGGAACGAAAGACAACTATTCAAGGGCTCTAAGTTCAATGCTAAACTCCACCAAACATCGCAGACGACCCCGACAAAGCCAAGCCTGAGACATAAATCTATTCAATCCAGGACGAAAGCAAAAAAACACTCAGCCGAGAAACTAACCCTAGAAATGGAGAGTGAAAGGTTAAGAAACGAGGAAAATCCCACCTCGTTAACCTTTTGTATTTAAGACTAGGCTGCCACAATCGAAAATCACCATTGACGATCTAGCCAAACCAAAAGTCAATGAACCAGGAGATAGCTAACAAGAACGCCAATAGACAAACCCAGATAATGAACCAAAACAAATGATTAGGGTAAAACTAAACCCTCATCATTACCCTGTGGGCTTACGGACAGAGCTACCACATAGCGACAGAATCATCACTGTCGGCCACAGACGAATAAGACAAATACTAATTCAAGGACAACCAACTCCTTCAGCCCCGGAAAGACGATCATACCCAGGCGACAATCATAAATCGACTAAAAACAAAACCAGAGACAATCAAGAACAGACAGATGAAAGACCGAGCTAATACCGACAAAAATAAAAAAAGATAAATACTTCCCACTTCTTTTTAACTGGTTGGTACTAGTCCTCGGTTATGAGGAGGGACTCCAGTCGCCGGTAACGGCCAAAACAATGTCCAAACAAACCGTCAAAACCCAGACAGAACCAACTAGTACAAAAGCCAAACAATCCATCAAACCCCAGAAATACCCCAGAGAAAGGTGATGAAAAACTAGAATCCCAACCCAACAAACAAGAATCCAACGCCACATAGAACCAAAAACAGAAACAGTAAATCTTCTTAATAGAAGCCGAATAAAGAGGGAACAAGCAGAAAAGTACCGGTTGATGGAGCGGCTAGAGTCGTAAGGATGAACGAAGACCTGTGCCATCCTACCTGGGTCTAAGAAAACGCCTTCCTGCAGCCTGAAAAAAAACCAAACCCTCGATAACCCATCGCCGCCATCTCCCCAAACCCTCAGGCCGCCATCTATAGTTTTGTTTATTATATACATCAAGGGCGGACACTTCTTGGGAGCGGAGAGTGGTTAGGGTTTGAATCATTAGGGTTTGTTGGTTTTACCCCTCCTGGATGGATTCTTATGGTAAAAATCGTGGCATCTGGTCATTGTATGTGAAGGCTAGTGTGGGTGCTTTATTTTATTATGTTGCAAGGGGTTTTACATATATTTTTTACCAATACTTTCATTGTTGTTGATGCCTTGGAACTCTAGGTGGGGTTGGGGACTTTTGTTATTAGATCATGTGTCCTAAGACATGTTTATATATGATTTCCTTGTGTTGCCTCGAGTTTTGAGGTTGCCTTCATGGGTTTGTGGGTCCCATTTATGTGGATTTGGTTTTTTATAGTAGGTTATGGAGTCGAGTGGGGACTGAGACCTCGGGGGTTTGTGGACTTTGAGGACTCATGGCTGCAAGAGGTCATTATCCAACCTTATGAGGTGTATAAGGAAATATATTTGCAACAACATCTCGATCTACATGGCCATCCATGTGGCCAAAATGTGATAGATGGTATCACCTTAGTTACACATGGTATCACACTTGCAAATGGGGGTAGCACTAGGCTTCCCACTCTTTTGGTTGAGGTGTAAACGTCTGTTGGAAAAGGACCAAAAAATATTGCGGGAAGTACGAGCAAGGGAAAGGTGGGTGCATATAACTCCAAAGGAAAAAGTTTCAAAATTTTTGTGAAGGGTTCACTTTCGAAGGCACCATATCGATGCCATAAAAACCCTAAATCTAAAAAATGGAATATGAGAGCAGATGACTGTAAAATGGTGCTTGGAAGAGATATTAGACTGGAGCATGGGTTGGCATGTCTCTCACAGCCCTTGTAGGAAATTTCAACTATAAGGCCTTGCACCAGTCCCTAGTTTAATTTATCAAGGCACCAATGTGGTTATAGTTTATATCAAGGCACAATGACAAATGTATATATATATATATAATATTCTGATTTTTATAATCATTTTGAAGATGTCTGGTGCATTTTGCTAAAACACACTGGTGCAATGCTATCTTTAAGGAGCTCGAAAGTGTTATATATATATATATGATTTTTTTCATGTGTTTTTCGTTAACAAGAGTTGGTGTGCATAAGAAACATGAATGTATTGTTGCATTGTTGTAGATACACTGCATTGTCACACACACACACACACACGGATATATAAATGAGTTTTTTTCATGTATTTTTCATTAACACGACTTGGTGTGTATATAGAAATGTAAATGTATCGGTGCATTGTTGTAGATACACTGCATTGGTGTGACACACGCGTGCACACACACACACACACACACATATATTATTGCATGTTTTCCCAACAAATTTATAATCTATTCGATGCGTTGGTTTTAAACACATTGATGCATATGTCTGATTGAGGAGCACTATTTTTTGAAATCAATATTTAAATCGAATTTTCAATTGAATGGTTTAGTTCTTATATTATTCTTAAAGTGCACCGGTGTGTGAGAGAGAATAATCGCATTAGAGACAAAACATTCGTAAAAACCTTTGGTCACATGCCTCTACTTAATCCACCGCTGCTATAACAAATAAATGTGATTTTTTTATTGGTAATTCCATGAAAACCTTCACTATGAGGTGTTTTCCTTGTAGTGCATCATGTATGACATCTTCCCTATCATCCAGTACCCACGTGTTCCCATCTTCCAGTGAACCATTCTAGGGTGTTGACCAATGTGAATCCCACCTTGGTCTTTATTGTCATATAACCTTATTTGGTATATCATTTGCCATATAATTATGTTGCATCATAGGCACATGATTTTGTGCTTATAAAAGGAAAACTGAGTTCAAAACCGTTGACTATTGTGTTTTGCCAATCAAACAAATTTTCATTTACAAGTAATGAGTTTGTATTTTGGAGACACTTTTTCCATATTTAAAAAAAAATAAAATTTATTATACTGTAAAGAAGTTATTGGTGGTGTTTGTGCCATAAATTTTCAATGGAGCCTTTGACTTTTGTCCTACCCAAGGCATTGAAGATGTTGATGTATTTGTAACTTCGGAATGTATTCACTTGTATATTTTATATATTGTATTTCATTGATCCCCGATGTTCCGATCGGGAGAATCATTAATGTAAACAAGTCATGTAAAGCCATAGAGGTTAACCCTCCTAGTTGATCAGGGATCAGAGTCCACAGAGTTTCGGGGCACTAGTGTTATTAGACTCTCCTAGAGAAGTCAGCCCTGGTAAGTGATTGTCAAGTCGAAAATTAGTATAAATAGAGAGTGAGACTCTCTATTTCAAACACACACTCACCCAACTATAGCGCATAGGTGAGAGAGAAGAAGCTCACTCAAGTGAGAGAGAGAACAACTGTTGGAGATCATCTTTTTGTCTTTGGGTTTTACTGCTACCATTGGTGCTCATTCTATCTTTGAGGAAGTTTCAGGGTTTTCTCCTTTTATGGTTTCCCTGAGGAAAATCTTTGTGTCTATTAGGCTCTTGTGATTGATTGTTGTGCATGTTGTTCTCTCAGATAAGATCCTAAGATAATATTGTCTAATTGAGAAAAATATAACATGGTATCAGAGCTAACATGAGAAGAAGACATTGTGCAACTGCGGAAGCTATGGATTCTTACTTTTTGGGTCTCTAACCACAGTCCATCAAAAAAAGGAGGCTAGGTTGAATCTTCATTGAAGGGGACATCTTTCTGTCGAAGCAGGATCTAATTCTGAGCACTTTCAGTTTTTGACCTACCACTGCATCGAGAAATTGGGGCTTTTCACAGAAGTGGAATTTTTTAGTGATCCCAGCATAGGGTTACTTTCCTCCTCAAAATCGAAGTTTAGAGATCAAAATCGAGGTTTTTGGTTGGGTAGAACTTCAGGAAAGTGAATCCCTAATTTTCCCTGGAACCAGAAAACTAGCACTACAGAAGATCAACTCGAAAACCAGTTTTAGCTTGTCAAATTGGTAAGATCTAAATCTTTTGTATTTCCATTTGGGGTTCTCAGTTAAGATGTCTCATCACACCAAGCTTGATGAAAATCTTGAGGGAGCTGATAACTTCCGAGCATGGAATTATAGGATCTCACTAGTTCTTGAAGAAAATGAATTGGAATCCTACATCAGTGGAGAGGTTCCAATTCTAGAGGGAGATGGGGATAAGGCCTTACATAAGAAGAACTTGATCATGGCTAAGAGGATTATTGTTGATTCAATCAAGGATCGCCTCATACCACAGGTGTCCTCCCTAAAGACACATAAAGAGATGTTTGAAGCCTTGACCAAGCTGTTTGAAGGAAAGAACATAAATCGAAAGATGATTTTGAGGAACCAGTTGAAGAATGTGAAGATCCAGAATGTGGAGACCATACAATCATACTTTACAAGGGTCTCCCAGATCAAAGAACAACTTGAAGCAGTAAATGAAGAAGTGGAGAATGCAGATATTGTGATGACCACCTTGAATGGTCTCCCTAGGTCATGGGACTCCTTCGTTCAAGGGATTTGTGCTAGAAGAAAGCTAGTCACCTTCAGTAGACTGTGGGAGGAGTGCTCACAAGAAGAAGCTTGAATAGTAGCCCGAGAAGAAAAGATGGGAAGTGAAGATAAAGCTATCACAGTGCACTCCAAGAAAAGAAGAAGGGATTATCATCATCCCAAAGGTAAGCATTCTCACTAGAAAGATAACCCTAGAATATCTAACCAAGATCTATCTAAACTCAGATGTTTTACTTGTGATGAGAGAGGACACTATGCCAAAGATTGTCCTAGAAATAAGAGTAACTCTCACAAGAACAAGGGAAACAAGAGAAGACATCATGGTCACACTGCAAAGGATGATGAACCTTCCATAAAGAGAATCAAACAAGAAAGTGATGAAGAGTATGTTATGATTTCTTCCCTCACAGGAACTGTCACACATGGAAGCAATCATTGGCTTATAGACAGTGGGGATTCCAAGCATACGACAGGATTCAAAGAATCTTTTGTGAAACTATCCGAACATGAGTCACCTCACAAGGTGAAACTTGGGGATGACTACTAGTATCCAATAAAAGGTAGTGGTGAATCCTCCTATAAGCTAGACTCTGGAAAGTCCATGAAGATGAAGGATGTGATTGGAGAGAAAGAGGGAGGCTTATACAAGCTAAAGGGCCAACTAGAACAAGCCTTGGTCCATGACTCAATAGAGCCAAATGAAATATGGCACAGAAGGCTTGTGCATGTGCACTATAGGGCACTACCACTTGCAAGCAAAGCTATTGAAGGTATTCCAGAAATACAGGCAAAACATGAAGGTGTTTGCAAAGGATGTGCGCATGGAAAGAGCACAAAGAAGGCATTTCCAAGTAACGAGAGCAAGGCAAAAGGAACCTTGGAAATCATCCACTCTGATGTATGGGGTCCGATGTCATCCAGTTCATTGAGTGGGTATGTATACTATGTTTCTTTCATCGATGATTTTTCTAGGAAGACATGGATATACTTCTTGAAGAACAAAGATGAAGTATTCAACAAGTTCAAAGTATTCAAAGCCTTGATCGAGAACCACACAGAAAAGAAGATCAAAACCTTTTGATCAGACAATGGCGGAGAATTCACATCAAATGAATTCAAAGAATTATGTAGAGATTTAGGGATTAAGAGGGAGTTGACCACTCCATATAATCCACAACATAACGGGGTTGCAGAAAGGAAGAATAGAATGATCATGGAAGCTGCAAGGGAAATGCTTCATGATCAAGATGTTCCCATGCATCCCTATTATGTGACATCATTGATAAATAAATGCCTCTAAGTATTGGGTCATAATTATTCTATTTTGTTATTAACTAAAACGATGAACTCTTAGCAAAAAGAAATCCTAGATTCTCAAAATTTCAGACACCAAATGGCCTCGAACATCTTTTGTCACTGAAACAACTTTTCGAAAACAAACACGAGAGCATGAAACAACTTTCTAGATGTTGATGTGCTACACCGTCAAAAATCACATCCAAACTTGTTTAGCTTCATTTTTCTTTCTTTCTTTCGGGAATCACAAATTTGTAGCTTCCAAATTATGTATACCAAAGATAAAGTGAAATTATGTATCACAGAACTTTCTATCAACATTCACATACCACAAATCATATGGTGTGCTAGTTATATTACTAGCATAGACCCATTTTAAACCTGGATCTATCAAGCACCTAGAGGGATCCAATTTTTTGAGGTGTACATTTTTTTACCATTTGGATCCCTCAGTGTACTTGATAGATTTAGGTTTAAAATGGATCTATGCTAGTTTAATTTTTTATATATTTTATTTAAGTCGATATATAATTTATATTTTTCATTTTTTATTTATCTCCCTCATATTGGGTTGAAGACCACCTCACTTCTCTAGGTGCAATTATTGTTATTTAAACTTTATAAATATCTTATAATCTAAGCGAGTTATTTTTCATTAACAATATTTAATAGTGGTTATCAACATTAAACTTAATATTTTTACACATAAAACATAAATATACAAATTGGATCATAGATATATAAATTGGAACGAGAAAAACACCTTATACCACTATTTATTTACATAAATTCAAATTAATATACTTCAAATAAAAAATAAAATTAAAATAAATTTAATTGAAAAAAAATCAATTAGCATGAAATTGAATATATTTTAAATTAATTTATATCACTCATAATTTTTACAATATATAATTAATAAAATTCAGAAAAGAAATTATATTTTTATTTAAATTGATTAATATAACATTCATGTTCAATTTATATAATATTTATTTGTTAAATCTACACTTTTAAGAGTTATTTTTTTTGAAGAATGGAATTACTCAATTCATGTTTTGGAGCAATGCCACAACTTTAGATCTTTTCTGTTAAATGTATATATGTATATGTGTAGTGAATTCATGTGTTGGAGCTTTGTTGAAGTGTATATAGAACTTTCTTCCTCCTTCATGTACTAGTTACATCTTGTGTTTGGATTGTTTGAATCTATCATGTGTGGAGAGATCAAAGTCTTTGGGGTGTAAACTTTTTTAGAGATTTGCATCTGGAAGGATTTAATCTCTCTATGATCATAATTATGTTTATGCATATATTTTAGATAAATATGGCTTTTTAAAATTTACTGACACCCACACTCACAACATAGCTAAACAACCTAAAAAGCCAAATAAAACCTGTATATGACAAAAAAACAAAAAACAAAAAAAACCTACAAAAAGTTTTGAACTCTATAAGAACCCAAGGCTCCCCAAGAAACCTTATCCCCTTCCAAAAACCTTAACCATGTGAAACCTTAGCCCCTATCCAAAACCCTTTTTCTTAGTTCTCATACCAAGGGTTTTTCTTAGTTCTCATACCAATGCACCAATTGGTTAACATCCTCATGCCACATCTACATCTACATCAACTTTAATAACCCTAATGCCCCTATAGCTTTTAAGGGAGGACGAGGAAAATCCATTGACTTTTTATTCAAATATAGATGCTCGTTATAGCAAAGCTCTTTCATCTTTCTTTCTAACTATAGCCCAAATAAGCATGGGTGCCCTTTGAATTTGTTGGATCATGTTAGTGATCTTAGGAGTAGTTTAACATTTGTTGTGATCTCATTCAACTCTTAGGAGTAGTTAAACATTTGTTGTGATGTCATTCAACCAGTTTGCTATGATGAAAGAGAATGAAAAGATGGAACTTCTTCTTCATACATTCCCTACGAAAATGCACTAAATTTTTTCCATTCCTACATACCCTAGGAAAATGCATTAAAAATTTACAGTCGCATTGCAGTAATAAGGGTTTTCTCGGTCCGTATCCCTAAATGAACGCTATAAAATTCGAACAAACACATATCATTGCACAGGGTCCTCCCAGTGCAAATCCCGTCATAGATATATAGACAGATATTTGGATCAAAATATGATATTATAAATTTTATTAATTAGCCATTACTACCATTACTATTACAAGGACCAGACTAATGCGAGGGAACAGCTGGTTCAGAAGCACTCACTGGTAAAGACAAGAGGCGAACCTTGGCTTCATTACCTATTTGTGAATAGACCTGCGTCTTCCTTCCCTGTGACCAAAAGCACAAATGAATTATTTGTGAATGCAACATGATATTTCTAAGAATCTTTAATGCAGAGAACGCATACTTTGAAGATGATTAAGATCATTCGAAAATACAGGGATTAGGAATTAATTATCGAGTAATCCGAATTAGTATAGATTTTCTTCATATTGTTAGGAGCACAACTTCAGATCCTCATAGTTTTCTGCGACTGTAAAAAAATAGATATTTTACTTTGTACTGTAATTTGGGGTTTGGGGTTCCAAAATTATGAGAGTTTCAATTCTTGTGATTGAAATGCTAAAACAGCACTTGAATTCTCTGTGCCTTTAATTTTTTTTTATGTATTGTTTCAATTCTAGTTAATAGAATTTGCCTTGCCCTGCATTTAATTTCCCATTGAATTCCCTTTCAATGCATGTGTTTCCAATTCCTATTCCAAAGATTTTTTTTCTGCCAATCTACTTTCAGTTTTGTTGATGCAAACTTAATTCATTTGGGTCCTTGAAATTGAAACATTAATTAGAGGATTAGAAGGCTGTCCTGCAAACATTTCCAGTTATGGCCTCAGGGATTGAAATATTTATAGAAGTTCAGATGAAGCGGATGTTACAGAAGCCTGTGATTTGCCCATGTAATTTCATAGTAAAATGAAATGAAATGTTTGTGGCAACCAACCGGAGTTCTAAAGAAAAGGAGTCCATAAACTGTATCACAATAAATTACTTTCATTCATCCATTCATTACAAAATGCATTCGTTACATACAATTTATCTGCCGGCAGTTGGGAGTCCATCTTGCAGCTGGTACTGCGGGTGATCGATCCCGATCCTGATCCCTCTCTGTTTTCACCGAATTGAATTGCATTTCAATTTTAGTTTGGAGCTTAACAGCTGAGATACATCACGCATCCCAATTACTCATCCTTTGACCCTGCTTTCATTGATTTTGCTGCTGCTTCTTGAAAATGAGAACTTAGATTCGTTTCAGAAGCAGAAGCAGCAGTCGGAGATTTAAGAGCAACAGCAGCAGCTCCAGCGCCAGTGGCAGAAGCAATCCCAAATAAATGAGGAGAAATAGGCAATAATTTGGGTGTTATTAGTAGATTCTTGAAATTGAAGGCCCGCTGATCTCTGAAACGGAGCAGGATAAGCGTTCACCAAATCGCCCCCGACTCGCCGGAATCCGGCAGATAAATTTTGGTGAAAATCATACTTTCCAGGATTTAAATCGTAATTTTAATCATCTGGGTAGTTTTAAAATGCCCGATTTAGTGTAAGAAGGGTTAATAAGATTAGTAGAATTCCAAAGTAACGAAATAAACAATTTCACAGCAAACATTTGACTGATTTTAATAAAAAATCGGCCGGAAAAACGGGGCGATTTGGTGAACGCTTATCCCACGCGCTCTGAAACCCTCGATAGCAAATTGCAGACTGAGATTGCAGTAGACTTGGATGGATTTATATGTGTACGTTATCCACAAGCCAAGCCAGCAAACGCGGTATTAAACCAAAACTACTCGAATCCAATAAATACAAACAATTCTTTCTATCGCCGGGTGTCCATAGAAGTGCAATCTAATCCAATATCGTGGCATGTAGTTTGCGTCGCCGATATCTCGCTCGATTGTGGGCGCTTTCTGGTTTGCGTCGCCGGTATTTCGATCGATTGTGGGCGCTTTCTGGTGTGGTTTTGCACACGAAAACAACACATTAGAGAGCATGCCTGTTTCGAAACCCTGCCCATCTAATCGCTAGTCTCACGTGTTCTTAGCATCACTTATCTTTTCATATTTACGCCGATAGTTACGCCGATAGGAGTATATATTTGATATTTTGTTAAGCCGATAGGCGTATATATTTGATATTTTGTGAGTAGGACTTGCTCGAGCGGATCGTCAAGATTCACCTTACTCTGACATTTGTACAATCAGAATTTATTTGATCGTCGTCTGATCTTTTAAATTCATTTAGAGGTTTGTTTAAGATCAACGAAATGTTGTTATCGAAATGGCGTCCAGGTGTGGCTGATCGTGGAAGAATCCGTTTTTGCCTTCAGCAATAAATCATGCGGGTTTCTCAGATATGCAAAAACGCACTCGTAACCGTTTCAGTTTCATTAACCGTTTTTGCATCCATCTTAAATTGGAGCAGTCTCGTGGCAAAAAATGGTCACTGATTATATGCTCAAACGATGCAAGGAGAAGGTTATGGGTGGAATCAAAGAAGCTATGGAGGATCGTGGGGCCTATCATATTCACTCGCGTAGCCATGTTTGGGACAACTATTATTACTCTCGCATTCATGGGGCACTTGGGGGATCTGCAACTAGATGCAATCTCCATTGCCATCACTGTGGTCGTAGGTTTCAATTTTGGGTTCCTTGTAAGTAGTTACAATTTGTTTTTAAAGATTTATCTGGTTAAGCTGCCATTGCCGCAGTTATCAACCATTAGTACTGAAAACATTTTGAAAATATTTTTTATAGAACTTTTTGAAGTTATGGAGGACCTAGGTTGCATATAAGGTTAGCTATAATTGATTGGCAGTGGTTTCGCTGGTGTAGTTATTCTTATGTGTTGAGGTTATTCTATTGTGATTCTTGTATTTTGACATGGCAGCGAGGTATGGGTAGTGCCTTGGAAACTCTGTGCAGCCAAGATTTTGGAGCTAAGAAATACCACAAAAATGGGAGTATATATGCAGCGTTCTTGCATTGTTCTCTTTCTTGTTGCAATCCTGCTCGTGCCAACTTATATATTTGCCTCCCCCATTCTGACGATGTTGGGTCAGTCAGATGATATTGCTGAATTATCCAGAGTGGTTCAGTTTGGTTCATTCCTCAACACTTTGCATATGTATTCGCGTTCTCGTTTCAGAGATACCTACAGTCGCAGTTGAAAAACATGGTCACTGCTTGGATCTCTGTAGCCACTTTGGTGCTGCATATTGTTCTGAGCTGGATATTCATCATTAGATTTGGTATGGGACTTGTTGGAGCAGCAATTACATTGAATTTAACTACCTGGGCGCCTCCAATTGCCCAATTTATTTATATTGTTTGTGGAGGTTGTCCCCAGACTTGGAATGGATTGTCCAGACATGCATTCGATGACACAATCTATCAGTTGGTTATTTTGTATGAGAATAATGCAGAAGTATTTTATTCATATTTAACACCTTCAATTTTCTTCTCATATCTTACAGCATGAATGTGAACAATTGGGAGTTAATGATAACACTTGGATTTTTAGCTTCAACTAGGTATTTTCAGTTTAGTATATATGGAATGGCACCAAATAGCCCCTTCTACGAGGATTTCTCTCTACTTTATTAATTTGTATCGTGTTAATGCAGCGTGAGGGTTGTGAATGAGCTAGGAACTGTAAATGGCAAAGCAGCTAAATTTGCAGTGATTGTTTCTTCTAGTACTTTGATTGCTATAGGTCTTGTCTTTTTGGTTCTCATTCTTGTGTTCTGCCAGGAATTTTCTTTGGCTTTTGCAAGCAGTGCCATCATTAAAGAGGCGGTTTCGAAATTAGTTTTTTTGTTGGCATTTACTATCCTCCTCCTACTAAATCCATCTGCATGTGTTTTGCCAATGAGGACTAAAAGACTCAAACCCTAAGGAACTCAATAGATAAAACAATTAAAATGTAGATAGAAACGACACATACACAAACATTCACAATAGAGAGCCACAGATACAGATAAAATAAACAACACACAACAAAAAATGAGGAGTGCTCCACAAGACATCACCGCCTCGCCTGAGAGAGAAGAATACAATGCATTGCAGTGCAAGAAGAAGAGGTCAATGAAACGAATGGTCAGATTTTCTCCGTTGTTTGATCCACAAGTCAAGCAAAATCATTCCCAACGTTGATAAGTTGAATGGCTCCCTCCCTCGCTCCCTCCCTCCCTTGGATCCACTTTCACTTGTTAGCCAGTTTTGCTACACAGTTTGAATGTTGTCATATGCCAAACTTTGAATGTTTCACTCACAGGCAAAGCCACAGTAGGATGAATCAAAGGAAGTCACAACAGTAATGAAGCAAATGTTAATGTTACAGCCATAGATGAGAACAATGTCACAGCTCTAAATGTTGCACAGAATACCCGCATATTGAAAATGATGATTACACAATTCACTACAACAGAGGATTTTGTTATACATTCAAATAAATGAAACAGAAGGATGAAAACAATCAAGTGTTACATCTATACAACGATTCACATATATAAAACAGAGTTTTAAATGAATAATTTGATCACACTATACAGAATGAGCAGGATCTGAAACAAAGCGGCCAGAAGGATAGTGATTTTTCATCCGAAACGGCGGAAGGGTAGTTGCTTCTTCATCCGCAACGGAAGAAGCCCACAACACAAGGATCGACGACAATGGGCAAACAAACATATCGGCGAGCGGAGGAGAAACGACTAAATGGCGGAAGGATAGTGACTTTCTCATCCGCAATGGTGGGGCTCACTAGCCTTTTCCCTTCCACAACGTCGGAGTGAAAAGCGGAACGGGAGCCGCAACGTCGGAGCTTTAAAACATCGGAAGTCGGAAGGACATCCCCTTCCGCAACGTCGGAGAGAAAAGCGAAACGGCAGCCGCAACGCCGGAGCTTTAAAACATCGAAAGTCGGAAGGACATCCCCATCTGCAACGTCAAAGTGAAAAGCGGAACAGGAGTCGCAACGTCGGAGCTTCAAAACATCGGAAGTCAGAGCGGAATGGGAGCCGCAACGGTGGACGTATAAAGGCTTTCGGGAGTCCCAACGACGGAAGCCAAAATAACAAATCTTCCGACTCGAAACCCAAAAGACAGCCGATTGAGACAGAGCTCATCAGAGCTAGTTGCCCGTCCCTCTTCCGAAACGGCGGAAGTTTAATGCACATATGTGTCCGTTGCGGCACAGCACTGTTATATACAGAGGAAGCCTCCATACTCAGAGCCAAACCCAGGGTCCTTTGATCTGGAAACAGTGGAACTTGAAGAGTCTAGCACAGTATTGATTCGATGATGACTATTCGTGGAATGCAGAGAGT
>LPNX010282792.1:215625-262180 GCA_001517045.1 Pseudotsuga menziesii
CCAGCAGAATGGGGTAGTAGAAAGGAAAAACAGAACAGTAGTAGAGATGGCTAGAACCATGCTCCATGAAGAAAAGTTGAGTAATGTGCTTTGGCCTCAAGCTATTCACACAACAGTTCACATACTTAATCGATGTCTGCTAAGAAATAACCAGTCTATCACACCATATCAAATGTGGAAATGAAGACCAGCCAGCGTTAAACATTTCAGGATTTTTGGTTGCAAGTGTTATATCAAACGAGTAGATCCACATTTGGGAAAATTAGACTCTAGAACCGATGATGGAGTATTAGTTGGCTACTCCTGCTCTAGAAAAGCATATAAATGTTATAATTTCAGACTAAGAAAGATCGTTGAAGCAATAGATGTAACATTTGATGAATCTGCATTCTTAAAATCAAATACTAAGCAAAAGGAGTTTGAGACTCATGATACATTTGACAAGCACATGTCAGATGATGAAGAGGATGAAATAGAAGAGGTTAAGGCTGATCACAGTGACAGATCTACAAGTGATGATGAACAATGCTCCAGTCCTTCAAAAAATACAATTTCAACAAAATCTCCAAGTAGTCGAATACAGAAAAATCACCCTGAAGAATTGATTATTGGGGATATAAACTCAGGTGTCGAGACAAGAAGTAAAAGACAACAACCCATCCTTGAAAATCAGGTATCACTTCTCTCTTTGACTGAACCGAAAAACATGAATGAAGCTATCAAAGATGAACATTGGGTAAATGCTATGAAGGAAGAGCTTAGCCAAATCGAAAAGAATCATACCTGGGAACTAGTTCCTAGACCTGCAAACAAAAATGTAATAGGAGCTAAGTGGGTTTTCAGGAATAAACTGGATGATACAGGAAAAGTAACCAGAAATAAAGCAAGACTAGTTTCCAAAGTTTATGCACAGGTAGAAGGGATTGATTACAGTGAAACATTTGCTCCTGTTGCTAGAATGGAAGCAATAAGGTTGATTTTAGCATATGCCAGATCCAAACAAATTAAAGTCTACCAAATGGATGTGAAGTCAGCTTTTCTGAATGGTGATCTGGAAGAGGAAGTCTACATGGAGCAGCCAAAAGGATTTCATGTACAGGATGCATCACAGTTTGTTTATAGATTGAGGAAAGCATTATATGGATTAAAGCAAGCACCTAGGGCATGGTACTCTAGACTAGATAACTACTTAATGCAGCAAGGATTCAAGAAAGGTCACACAGATAGTAACCTATACATTAAAGAAGAGAATAACAGCCTTATTATTATAGAAGTTTATGTTGATGACATAATTTTTGGGAGTGACGATGATAGACTGAGCACAAAGTTTGCTAAAAGCATGCAACAGGAATTTGAAATGTCTATGCTAGGAGAAATGAAGTTCTTTCTTGGATTACAAATCAATCAATGTGACATAGGTATCTCTATCTCTCAAACTAAATACATTAATGAAATGTTAAAGAAATTCAAAATGGAGGACTGTAAGCCAGTTGGTACACCTATGGTCACTGGATGTAAACTCAGTAAAGATGATAACTTTGGAGATGTAGAGCAGACTATGTACAGATCCATGATTGGCAGTCTACTCTATGCTACAACAACTAGGCCAGACATTATGCATGCTGTTTGTCAGGTTGGAAGATTTCAGGCTTCACCTAAGAATGGTCACTTGTTGGCTGTAAAGAGGATTTTCAGATACTTAAAAGGAACAACAAATCATGGTTTATGGTATCCAAAAGATAACTCTCTACGCTTATATGCATTTACTGATGCTGACTGGGCTAGATGTGTTGATGACAGGAAAAGTACCAGTGGTGCTGCCTTCTTTCTTGGAGGTTGTTTGGTAAGCTGGTCCAGTAAGAAACAATCATCTGTTTCATTATCTACAGTTGAAGCAGAGTATATAGTAGCAGCAGGATGTTGCACCCATATTCTTTGGATGAAGCAGATGTTGAAGGATATGCACATATAGAATGATGATCCCATTCCCATTTTCTGTGATAATACAAGTGCAATAAGCATTTAAAAGAACCCAGTGATGCATTCAAAGACTAAACACATACCCATCAAATATCATTTTCTGAGAGAGCAGGTGCTGTCCAAAGTTATTAAGCTTGAATATGTTGGAACAAAAAACTAGATTGCTGATATTTTCACTAAGCCTCTTCCCAAATCTCAGTTTGAAATGCTTCGAGCTCAGTTGGGGGTTTGTCCTCTCTGAATATTTTCTCATTCACATTACAGGTTCTGATTTCCTAGTGTCAAATTGTTCCAGATTCTCTTGCTTTCTGAACATATTCAGTACAGATTGGTTTCATTTTTTCAGCTATTAGTTGTCTCATAGTGACAGGGGGAGACATATTCACAGGGGGAGTTCTCTTTCTATCTTTTCCATGGATGTCAAAAGGGGGAGAAAGCTTTCAAAGTTTGTAATCATGTCAAAGGGGGAGTTTGTTAGCCAGTTTTTCTACACAGTCTGAATGTTTCCATATGCCAAACTTTGAATGTTTCACTCACAGGCAAAGCCACAGCAGGATGAATCAAAGGAAGTCACAGCAGTAATGAAGCAAATGTTAATGTTACAGCCACAGATGAGAACAATGTCACAGCTCTAAATGTTGCACAGAATACCCGCATATTGAAAAGGATGATTACATAATTCACTACAACAGAGGATTTTGTTATACATTCAAATAAATGAAACAGAAGGATGAAAACGATCAAGTGTTACATCTATACAACGATTCACATATATAAAACAGAGTTTTAAATGAATAATTTGATCACACTATATAGAATGAGCAGGATCTGAAACAAAGCGGCCAGAAGGATAGTGATTTTTCATCCGCAACGGCGGAAGGGTAGTGGCTTCTTCATCTGCAACGGCGGAAGGGTAGTGGCTTCTTCATCCACAATGGCGGAAGCCCACAACACAAGGATCGGTGACAATGGGAAAACAAACATATCGGTGAGTGGAGGAGAAACGACTAAACGACAGAAGGATAGTGACTTTCTCATCCACAACGGCGAGGCTCACTAGCCTTTTCCCTTCCGCAATGTCGGAGTGAAAAGCGGAATGGGAGCCGCAACGTCGGAGCTTTAAAACATCAGAAGTCGGAAGGACATCCCCTTCCACAACGTCGGAGCGAAAAGCAGAACGAGAGCCGCAACGCCGGAGCTTTAAAACATTGGAAGTCGGAAGGACATCCCCATCCGCAACGTTGGAGCGAAAAGCGGAACAGGAGCCACAACGTCGGAGCTTCAAAACATCAGAAGTCGGAGTAGAACGGGAGCCGCAACGGCGGAGGTATAAAGGATTTTGGGAACCGCAACGGCGGAAGCCAAAATAACAAATCTTCCGACTCGAAACCCAAAAGACAGCCGATTGAGACAGAGCTCATCGAAACTAGTTTCCCGTCCCTCTTCTGAAACGGCGGAAGTTTAATGCACATATGTGTTCACTGTGGCACAACACTATTATATAGAGAGGAAGTCTCCATACTTAGAGCCAAACCGAAGGTCCTTTGATCTGGAAACAGTGGAACTTGAAGAGTCTAGCACAGTATTGATTCGATGATGACTATTCGTGGAATGCAGAGAGTCAGACAAAATGGGCATTCGAAGGACTTAAAGTTTTTGTCAGTTAGAGACTTTTGAGAATCTATGATATTCGTGGAGTGTGAATCGTTTTGTATAGATCAACATTCGAGACCTATTAATTGTTTCTCATTTGCAATTAGATGGAAAATGAAGAGTCTGTAACCGTTTCTGTAATGAACGGAGAGAATGGGAATCGACTGGAATATATATATATATATATTGTAGCAAGCAGATGAAAGGAAGTGTGCTGTTCAGTAAGGTAATTTCGAATATAAGAGATTGAGCACATTGCAGAAAAGGATTGAAGAGCTGGATACAATGATAGTTGCAGAGGATGAAGAGTCCAGATGAGAAAGAATATAAGAATGATACAGTGACAGTCTCGGTGAGTTCTGTATGTGCTTAGTCTTGATGATAAACAGAGAAAAATGTACAAAGATAGAATTATAACATCTGTTGTGAATATCTGCAATACTGTCTAATTCAGAATCATAATGTAAATGTTGATTTATAAAGCCTAGTCATAGACAGTGAGGGGTTGTAAGGGTTTGATTCATTCTGTAATTCACAGAGTTATCTGGAGTGTTGTAGCATCCCTCTGGTTGTTGCCAGAAAATAGAAACAAGTTGGTGCTTGTATAATTGGAAGTTGAAGCTTCCAGAGGTAGTAGCCTCGTCTGGGTTGAAGCTCAGGCAAAATAAAAGAATGTAAACAGGAGTTGGAGCTTACCTTTCATTCTTAAGAAGAAGAGTGTTTACTGTTTCCTCATGAAAACATTGTGTCTTGTGTTCGTTGATGTGATTGAATGTTGACTGTTATTTAATTTGCTGCTATATGTTGAATGGTTTAAACATATGTCCATAATAAATCTGAAACATCCTTTAAAAAGATGCACTTTGGTATGTAATTGATTCACCCCCCCTCTCAGTTACTTTAATCCGTCCAACATCACTAGTTCTTAAGAATCTTTGATGATCCACAATTTTAAACAGGCGGCGTCTATATTTCAAAAAACCATGAAATTCAATTTATTTCTCCGTTGATCTTTATCTAATTAGGATATTACTATTATATTTATTGTTACTTTTAATTATTATTTTTAAAATGTAAAACAAGTTTGGATCAAATTCTTATAATTTTGATAAGTGATAATCTTACTCCGCTTTTGGCTACATGTGACAAGTTCGCAAGTTCAATCATTTTTTATTTCCGAAAGTAATTAAAGTTTATAATATTTGAGATAAAATAAAATTATAATATATATTGATATAATTTTAAGAATTGATTTGTAAAAAAAATTGGTCTATAAAATATTTGATTAATAAATTAATTAATTGAAATAATATTCTGAAAGTAAATTTTTTTTAACTCATTATTAATATTTTTCATCTAATTATCGGCAAAATTTATAATAAATATAGGGATCAAGAAAAAGTCTTTATGTTAATTAAAAATCCTTAAACTTTTATCCCATATATAATCCTCGCTACTAAAATTTTATTACAATTTAATTGATATCACAACTATTTAATTATTATGACTAAGATTCTTAAAGCATAAAATTTGTTGATTTTAGAAGTTTACACTAAATTCTTAAATTTTTTTTTTTTTGAGTTAATGTTGTCTAGATTATATGTTGTTTTTACTAATGTCTCATTTTTAGTAGTTATTTTCCTATCTTACTACAAAATGAAAAAGATTATTACTAATTTATTGTTGATTTATAATCGGGCCAGTGCAAGAAGATGAAGGACCTTTTATGTGCAATCCTAGTTTTTGAAAACACAATCACGTTGTACATAAGAATATAACGTGTTTCTGCCACATAGCACTTGATATGGTTAAACCCGAGCCTGAGATGTCATTAGACATGTAGGATAGGAAAACATAATGCGTAAGCGTTATATAACTACAAAACGTGTACGCGTTATGTAGTTATATAATGTGTACACGTTTTGTAAAATCAAAATCAATTTAATTACAGAGTCCCGAAACCCGCGGCTCATTTTACCCATCAGGAACGCGATTTTTAGCTTGGACGAGCGTGGATTTGGTTCCGTAGAGTATTGGAGGAGACCAATTTCATTGGAGGGGAGGAAAATTCACAGGTGAATTGTCATCTAATTAGGTAATCAAGTCACCCATAGCATTTGTTTGTCAATTCTAAACCTAAACTATGGTTTTTTAATAGTTTAAAACAACCGAAGTTTGTAATATTTAGAAAATTGAAAATAACCCAATCTCTAATTAAATTCACATCTCCCTCGACCAAGATGAGTGAATAATTACAATGAATCCCTTTGTCAATGTGGTTTGTTACAATGGGCGTTTAATATGCCTTATGTCGCATGTGACGTTTATCACAGGTTATGTTACATTAGCGACATTCATGAATGGTTATGTCACATTGTCATATTTGTCAAGGGTTATGTCGCATTGTGATGTTTATCAAGGTTTACGTTTCACTGTGATGTTATTGAGGGTTATATCACATTACGACGTTAAGCCATGGTTTGTTACAGTGGGAATTTAATAAGCGTTATGTCGCATTGTAACGTTTATCACGGGTTATGTTACATTAGCGACATTCATCAAGGGTTATGTCGCATTGTGATATTTGTCAAGGGTTATGTCGCATTGTGATGTTTATCAAGGTTTACGTTTCACTGTGATGTTATCGAGGGTTATATCACATTACGACGTTAAGCCATGGTTTGTTACAGTGGGCGTTTAATAAGTGTTATGTCGCATTGTGACGTTTATCACGGGTTATGTTACATTAGCAACATTCATCAAGGGTTATGTCACATTGTGATATTTGTCAAGGGTTATGTCGCATTGTGATGTTTATCAAGGTTTACGTTTCACTGTGAGGTTATCGAGGGTTCTATCACATTACAACGTTAAACCATGGTTTGTTACAGTGGGCGTTTAATAAGTGTTTTGTCGCATTGTGACGTTTATCACGGGTTATGTTACATTAGCGACATTCATCAAGGGTTATGTCCCATTGTGATATTTGTCAAGGGTTATGTCGCATTGTGACGTTTATCACAGGTTATGTTACATTAGCGACATTCATCAAGGGTTATGTCCCATTGTGATATTTGTCAAGGGTTATGTCGCATTGTGATGTTTATCAAGGTTTACGTTTCATTGTGACATTATCGAGGGTTATATCACATTATGACATTAAGCCATGGTTTCTTACAATGGGCGTTTAATATGCCCTATGTCGCATTGTGACGTTTATCACAGGTTATGTTACATTAGCGACATTCATGAATGGTTATGTCACATTGTCATATTTGTCAAGGGTTATGTCGCATTGTGATGTTTATCAATGTTGACGTTTCACTGTGATGTTATCGAGGGTTATATCGCATTACGATGTTAAGCCATGGTTTGTTACAATGTTTGGTTGGTATATGTCAACACAACCAAGGATGTGACACATTAATAATGTGATAGTGGGCATTTAATAAGCATTATGTCACATTGTGACGTTTATCACGAGTTATGTTACAATACCGACATTCATCAAGGGTTATGTCATGTTCTGATATTTGTCAAGGGTTATGTCACATTGCGATAATGCCCAAGATTGGACACATTAATAATGTGTTTTTTGATGTTTAGAAAATTTCTTTAAGAATTTTCTTGATATCTATCTATTTATCTATCTATCTATCTATATATAGTCATTTGACAAAAGAAATGGTTTAAACCATCCACATTCTACATAGTAATGTAGAATGTTATGTCGCATTGTAATGTTTATCAAGGTTTATGTTTCACTGCGACGTTAAGCCATGGTTTGTTACAGTGTTTGGTTGGTATATGTCAACACAACTAGAGATGTGAGATGTGACACATTAATAATGTGATAGTGGGAGTTTAATAAGCATTATGTCACATTGTGATGTTTATCACATGTTATGTTACATTAGCGACATTCATCAAGAATACCGACAGAGATGTTGGTGTTGGATTACAGTGAAGTTTTTTATGAAAACGGGTGGGGTTGGAGAGACCCGCCATCATATGTCTTGCGAAGAATGCGTTATCGGCTAAAGCGCTTCAATGGCAGGCTCACATAGGCTACCAAGCAATAGAGTTAAAGGGTTTTTGCAAATGGTTCAAGCGTGATGATGAAAGGTTCTGATGATCAATCCCTGGAACTTGGAATTTAATGGATAATTGTGAATTTTTTAATGTAAATTGTTGGGGTTGGAGAGACCCGCCACCATAAGCCTTGCCAGAAAATCGTTCTCGCCTGAAGCGCTTCAATATCAGGCGCAAAATCATGACATTTGAAGGGGTTAAGGCTGCAAAATCTATTCTGATTTTTCCATTGTTAATATTTCTGCGTCAGAATTAATTTAAGATAACCTAGCCGTGTCATAATCTCTCATCCACAAAATGGTTTATTTAAAAAAAACAGATTGAATTTACATGTCTGGTTTGTCTTTTCGTTTATGTCATTAACACTGCTATTTTGGAGTTGATGCTTTATCTTATGTGTGTGAAGAAAAGTTTTTTTTTAACTTAGTGTTGATATGAATTTATTGAATCAAGAATGCATAGAGCTTAACGCTTTAAATGGAAAGCTATTACCTTTTTACTATAAAATTGAAATGGTATGTCCAATTTGATTGTATCTTGTGTCTTGAAACATAAAAATGGTTCCTATATAAATATGTTTTAATAAAATACTATTTAGATCCCCTCCATAATATGAGCTTTTAAAACATGGAGCTGCTCTCAGTATTATTTGCTCCTTCTTCATTCAAATATAGGTTCAAATATGCTTTAATCCTTAAGAAGAGGAGGGTCGGCTGCAGTCCGTTGATCCAACCGGGTGGAATGATACTCGGACCCATGACAAACGAGGGTTCTATTTATTCAATGTGTTTTCAGATCTTGAATACAATATGCTCCTTTTCTAGGCAATCGTAAAAGTGTATGCATTCTGTGATAGAGTACTCTATTTCTGAGTCAAAAAATGAAAGCAACTGACTTGGGATCCTTACGTATCAAGGATCGGAAACGTTAACCACTAAAGCATCGGCAATCGAAAAAACTATTCTTCGGGTCACTTATCAACTTCCTTTTGAAACGTCGACGACGTAGAGGACAAGTCCTCGGATCCACTATCGAAAATCGTTCCGATTGCGATAAAAATAAAAACAAGGTCGTCGATTAACATCTACTTCAATGCCTTTGGGGGTATGTTAATTATGTTCCCCAGTATCGTCAAATACATCACTGGCGTGGGCAGCCAACTGTAGATGGATGTCGCAGAAGAGGTCCGGGGAGCCGTTAGGTCAGAGGGGGCCCTCAACAATAGGGCTTTGGATAGCATGGCACTGGTCCGGTCGACTGTGTACGAGGTGTTGAGGATAGACCCACCTGTGCCTTTGTAGTATGCGAGAGCAAAGATGGATTTGGTCATTGAATCCCATGATGGGTTTTATGGGGTGAAGAAGGGAGAATTGCTGGGTGGGTACTAGCCTTTTGCAACCAAGGATCCCAAGCTGTTCGAAAGAGCGGATAAGTTTGTTCCCCATCAATTCATGGTTCAAGAAGGGGAAAAGATGCTGAAGCATGTTCTCTTGTCTAATGGCTAGGGAAACAGATGAAACATTGGCTAATAAAAAGCAGTGTGCAGGGAAGGACATTGTTGTTATGGTGGCTCATTTGTTTGTTGCACACTTCTTTCTGCGATACGATTCATATACCATAGACCAGTTTTCCTCCTCCGTCGTGCTTACGACGCTCAAGAAGGCCACTTTATGAAAGCAGAATATGCAAATGTGGGCATTGCTGATAATTGAATATTTTTGACTTCATTTAGATATTGCAGGTTGCATATGGATTTTAAATAAAACCAAAATCTGTCATTCTAAGTGTGAAAGACATCTCTATAATGTCTTTATATACGTTTTGTAAGTTGCCTATTTCCATAGGTCTCATCTCTCATCAATACCAATGAAAGGGCTCTCCATATATTTAAATTCCGTAAGGCACACAATCCTAAACTACTGAAAATTGAGAGACTGTTCATCCAGTGTTTAAATATCGTTGGGCAGTTCAATTATTTTTTCTTAAAGATAACCTGTTGAGACTGTTCCTCCAGAGTTTAAATACCTCGCGGAAGCTGAATTGTTTTCAGGTCACTTATCAACTTCCTTCTGAAATGTCGATGACGTAGAGGACAAGTCCTTCGATCCATTATCGAAAATCGTTCCGATTGCGAAAAAAATAAAAACAAGGTTCACCGTTTTCCTTTCGTCAAATGTATTTATGTATATTATCCTATTTGCAAAAAATATTATGTAGTTTTAGAAAAAAAATTATATAGTATTTATGTAGTTATTTATACTTTAATAAAATTGTTGTCACTCTTAAATTTATGTATAATCCACAATCTAATGTATATTCTAGCTTTTTCACATTAACTTATTATAAAAAAATATGTTTGTTTAAGTAGTATTTTTGCAAAAATTTCATGTACTCTTTGGATTGTTAGAAAATGAAGAGAATAAATTCAAATAAAGTTAAATGTTTTTTTTAAAAATAAGAAATAAAAGGATTTTCTTTTTACCAAATTGATAATAATATTCATCATAGTTTTAATATATTACAATTATTCTTGAAACATTATGGTATAAAATAAACTTTTATATGGTATAAAAATTTCATGTACTCTTTGGATTGTTAGAAAAACATTTTCACTATATGAATTGTTTTCTAATATTAATAAATATCTCCAAACTATATGATATTTTTATCCATTATTAATTAATTAATATGGCTTATTATTTGTAATATTGGAATATATTAAATATATATTATAATTCATAAAATGGTATCATTTATTTAATTACAAATGGATATTAAAATAATTAATTGTAAAGCTATTAAATAATAAAGTATGGTTAAATAATATAATAAATAATAGTGGATATAATTAGCTTCATGATATATTTTTCATATATATTATAGTGAAAAAAATGTATTAATAATATTTTACCTATACTATTTTTAATTTAATGTTTTAAATTAATTAATTAAATAATATGGTAATAAATAAATTATATTATTTATTACATATTATAATGAAATAATTCAATGTTTTATAATAATTAAATAATAGTAATGAATAAAATAAATTATATTATTTATTCAATAATATAATTAAATAAACATTATTATTTCGATTAATACTTTGTAGATATTATTTCCATTAATACTTTGTAGATATGTTTATGGGCTCACCGGTTACTAGCAACAACCACATTAAATTAATTAATGTGTCTGAATACGTCGATATGCATAAATTTAAGCACATACTATAGGGAAAAACATTAATATAAAAAGTATGTGCCTATATTTATGCCTATCGACGTATTCAGACACATTAATTAATTTAATGTGGTTGTTGCTAGTTTATTTACAAAGTAAGTTGACTTACCTTTATATTTTATATTAATTTTTAATGATGCACATTCCATTGGTTTGGATGAAGTAAAATAGTGGAAAGTTGAAATGTCATAAGATCTTCCTATTTAGGATTTATGATTTAACTAGCAATTGTACCTAGGGGTGCAATAAAAGAACACCGTGTTGTAAGCTAAGCAAGGAGATGTGGGCATATACAACAAGAAAGACAATTTGAAGTGTTGAACCACAAATTTTAGTAAATAAAATCTTATGGTTGATACAATAATTTAAAACATTATATTCTTCACATAATTGGCCATTACATTATCAGAATTTCAAAAGTAATCATGAAAATTATTTTTCTCTCATCGAAATGACAATGACTTGTTAGTTTTTGTAGTTCATTGTAGATGCAAAATTTTTATGGATCTATATACTAAATAAATAAAAATAATTCATTATTGATAAAGGTTAGGGAGTAAAATATTATTTCAAGATTAACTTTGCACAAATTATGATAATTGATTTTGATAAAAGCTTCTTGCAGTCAAAGCTGAAGTAAGTGATTTTCCGTTATAATTGAACATGAAGTCTATGGTTATGATGAAAAAGAAGGCTTGTGTTTGTCCACCTATCGGGTGTAACCATGGAAACCTTTGATGCTAAGACCATAATCTAAACGCTCATGGAAAGTGAGAGCCATCAATCATTTCACATGGGCATATTTGTTAGCTTCTCACTACTCCTCACTCCACAACCCACTCCTCTCCGGTGTCAAAATATGCAATTAGTCAAATTTGCAGTGTTTTAGAGTGTAAGCATAATTTGTCTGTCGTTGAACACATTCACATGGAGAAGAGAAACTACTTGGAATAACAATGGTTGAATGATCTTGTCTTCATGCATCACAACCTTCCACTTATGCACAACCGGTTGTTAAACAAAATCCTTGATGCATATCCCATTGTCTAGATGCAATTGATCCCTTCTTGGAGTTGATAGTGGAAATTTTTCCATAGAATTTGATGATGATTATTTTTGGGGGATGGGTGTGAAGGATGATCCGATAGTATCACGAAGCACCAATGCTCATTTCTCTACAAGATATGAGCACAGGGTATATAAGAGTGAGGAATCTCATGCCTTCCCAACGCCTTGGTGTTTTGAAATTGTGTGCGTGTGTGTATGTTGAAGTGTCTTGATTTTATGGTCTACATGTCTAGTGTTGAACATTTGTATCCCTATGTAAGGGGACTTCACACATATTATATTTGATGTATTCATTATTACATGTTGAATATTATGTCGAGTCTCTTTTTCTTTTCAACCATTTTGCAAAAGTGTATGTACAAACTTTATATGGTATGAGATTCAAGCACAATGATGGTATCTAAGAAGCTAGAGCTAGACACTACGACATCTGAGAGTCATATTGGGTTTTACAAGTTATTATATGCACATTAACACATGGATCCAAAATTGAGGGACATAGCAAATAAGTGTGTGAAGCAAAATATCACACATGTAACAAAACAAATGAGTAATACATGCAACACAAGCACCCAACAACAAAATTTATAAAGGAGTCAGGCCAAGATATATTTATTTAATATTTAAAAAATGTTTAATATATTCATCATCATGGTTGAAATGCATAATGATGGGGAAACATGATCATATCTATCATTAAGAATGTCAGCCTTGCTGATTTGTTGAGTGTGCATTTGAAACATATAGGCTCCAAACTTACTTATAGAGGGGAAAACAAAGGCAATCACACAAGAATGTGTTATTAAACGCTAGTCTAGGAAACAACATCATTGTGTGGGTAGTAGTGACAACATTAAACAAATATTAGACATAAACAAGGCATATTGATTTGCATTTGTTTAGTGGAAGTCCCACCAAATCTATGTGGATTGTTACATTAGAAGAAGCTTGGTTCAACAAAAACCCTTGGATGACTCACTTGATAGGCCATGGTTATAGTTTATGCTTTAATTCTAGATTGGAAGAGGACAAAATTAAGGAATTTTTATGCTTTAATTCTAGATTGGAAAAGGACAAAATTAAATCCTTAATTCAGGATTTTTTTGTTGTTTTCCACACCCTTTCCACCTGCCAACTCCTCCCACAGTCCTCCTCTTCGATCGCTTCACCGTCCCTACCTCCTCTTTGATCCCTTCACCGTCCCTACCTCCTCTTCGATCCCTTCACCGTCCCTACCTCCTACCATTCTCCTTCTACGCAGGCAGGCCACCGACCAGCTGCCCAAGGGAGCCCATGTGAGCCTGGGCTGCATGCACACCACGTGGTCTTTGATTTCACCGACTAATACAATACGATACAGTCTCAGAGAGAACACAATAGGAGGGATTTACAGAGAATTACAATACGAACATACAGTACAGTAGGAGGGAATACAATATGAGAGATTGACAAGGGTTTACGATACGAAAATGCGATATAATAGAAGGGATTTACAATACGAGGGATTTTCTAGTCTCACTTAGATTTTATTTTCCGCTGTACAGGTCACTGCTCATCATTTTATTCAGCTCAGCTGCTCAAATATTTCGACAGTTCTGGCATTCGCTTTACTTTGGTACAATATGTTTTGGAATTATTTTAACAGCAAAAGGGCTTTAGTTGCAATGCAAAGAAATTGTTAGAACCCAACTGAGCACTCTGGATGAATTGAGCCTGGCGGCATAGTAGCTTCGAATGCAGTGATAAGACCCCCACTATCCTCTGCAACCACCCGCTATGCCAATTATCTACCCATTCTCTGTCTCTGCCACTGATTAGTCTCTTCAGTCTGCTTCAAGGATTGCAGATATGCATTTCGCTCTTGCTGAGAACCGGTAAGCGATTTTTGATTCTTGGAATAATCGTACGCCCTTCGCTCTGAACATGAACTTAGAAGCGAAGAAGGATTCATGGATGATATGGTCAATTGCTCTGATCTCAATCCACGGTCATACCAACGACATCCCGATCCACTGGTGTCTCGGCTACAGGAGGCAGTGCCGCTCATTGAAGCTTTGCTTTGAGAGAGCGAGGTGGGTTTTAGAGGTGCACGGGCCCGAATAATGCCATTGAGAGAGTAGGGTGAGGCTACAATTTCTTCTTCCTACTAATCAGTATCATCCATATTATCTCAAAGTCCTCGAGGCAGCACAACAGGTATGCATTCACATATGCTTATTACATTGAATTTCTACATGTTGAGACCAACGCAACTACTGTTTGGTCTTGCTAGAATGTTGCTATTTTGCAATCAACTAACGAAGACGAAGAGAGGCCAGAGAAGCCTCGCCATTATGGACTCACAGAAATCAGGGCCCCAGTTATTCTTTCACGGATATTGCTCTCCTCCAGGTTTGCACTATTTATTTTCCTGTTTTTCCCAGTCTATTATATTGTATTGAAGCCCAAACCTTTGCTTACTTACAAATCACTCGGTTTTAAGAACTGGATTTTCTTATTAGAAATAGAAGATCCAGATATTTTTTCACGACAGCAGCTTTCACCAAGTTCTTTCTGTATTTTGTGCTCTGTATCATAGGACATTCTCAAGGCAATGGGGCAATTTGTTGATGGCTTGAAGTTTGCAGGAGGGCTTGCACTTTGATGCAGAAAACATTCATTAAAGAGATTACAAAAATAGCACACAGGCACAAAGTGAATATGAGGGATTGGCCAGTAATAAACCTAGGTTTTCTTTTAGCTTCTTACATCAATACTTGCAAAATCTTGTTATGAAATCTGCATAAAAGCTTACACATACTTGATTCTATTTCTCCATCTACATCCCAAGCTTGCTTGAGAAGACTTGTAATGACCTGCACAGAGAATTCGAGTATTTGCATAAGAAATCTTCATACACCAATGTCCTTCTTGCTGCGCTGATCAGCTACCTGTAGGATTTTGGCGATCAATTTCTACCCGCGTATGCTTCAAGCGGTGAATTACTGATAATGAATACATGGGAAGCCAATTTCGCCTTTATCCGGAGTTGAGATAGATGGACTGCTGTCGTCGTATCAATCAAAAGCAATTTACGTTGACACCTCGCCAGATGAAGGACAGATACAACTATTTTTCAGTCAGAAGGAAGCAGATCAGTCAAAAGGTAGCAGATCAGTCAGAAGGTAGCAGATGAAGAGATGAACATCAATCAGGACCAGATCAAGCAATGAAGGAGTCAGATGACCCCAATCGTCGGACGAAAGCATCCTACGGCTGGGAAAAAAAAGCATTAATTCGGGGAGTCGACTCCCACTTGTTAAACGCCTTATGGCGGCGTTCTTACCCACACAATTGGCCTTTCAATTATGAATAAACTACGATGGTAATTAAACTGTTAGAAATATAATTTTATATTTAATAAATTAAAAAATAATTTCTTAAAATTGATAGATTGTCAATTTTTAAAAGTTTATTTATTTATTTTTACTTTTAGGATCCAAAGTAATATTATCCAGCAATTCAAAACATATTTTTATATTCAAAACATATTTGTATATTAAAAAAAATATTATCGAAGAATTCAAAACATATTTTTATATTTAAAAAAATATTAGATAAAATATAGTAATGGTTCATAAACATAAACAAGAATATTAATGGTTATAACATTACGAGAATAACTATTTTCAATTTTAAAGTTGAAAACAAACCGGGTAAAGAGAAGTTTTGAAGTTTTGGATTTGAGATAGATTTAAATGAGAATTAATTTGAGAATAGTTTTATTTTCAATATATATATATATATGATAGAAAAAGAAACATATTAGATAAAATATTTAACTAAGTTTTTTTAGGAATGCTTAATATTATAGTAATATGTTCATTTTTTGTGTTACAAAATTTATGGTTGACTCCCAAGGAATTGGGTGACCACAACCCAACATGTATCCCTCTAACCATGGATGACACTCATTAGTTGGATAAATGGCTAGGGGGATGGACGAGATGGCATGGATTTAAAGGAGGTGTGAATAACTAGGGAAAGCATTTATGGCTGGTTTTAAACCCACAAAGGAATAAGACGTGGCTTTATGGTATGCAGGACAATGGCATTATCCAACACGTGCTCTAAGGACCTTTTATCCATGGCAACTCGGGGGAAATTAACACCCTATGGGAAGTCCATCCGTGAGTACATCTATAAACATGCTCGCAAGGAAAAATGAATGATAGCCACAAACAAGAAGGACGGTAATATCATCAACAATGTCTGGTTAGATGAGACCTCAACAAGATGTGACCTCCATTCTCGCATTAAACATATATCTTTGTGGGTTGTTGGAATCATGGTGGATAGTTGTGAAGGAGGCTATTGGGTTCTTGGATCATGGAACCTAGGGATTGTTACCTCTACTCTGCACAAGTAGGGTTGAGTTTCCTTGTCTAAGCCATGTCTAGTCTAATCTCTTCGCATCATGGATCTAAGGAAGAGAGTCAGATGCCAATGAGGAAATGGGGAAGGTTCTGGACGACTGTTGTTAAGGAGGACCCGTGTCAAGCTTTTAGTAAAAAGGTTCGATGTCACATTGAACATGCCATTAAGGCCATGGAAGCACTATCAATTGATGAATAACAACAAGATGAGGAGATGCAAGGTGGCATCAACCTCTATTGCACTGTTAAGAATATCCTTGCCAAGGTGTTAATGGAAAATTATTTTTTTTAGGGAGAGACTCTCAGGACAATATGAAGGATTAAGGAAGAACTAGACCAAATTCATAGAAAGTTGGATGACCTCGTTGAGGCAACTGGCCCACCACTCTAGATGGAGGTTGATGAAGGCGAGAGCTCGCAGGTGGATCACATCATGGTTTTTTTTAAACGAGATTGTGCCATGGTAAAAGGGTAGCTCCCTATTCTACTTGCTTTTTGTTCACTGGTAGATTTTGATTAGCTCTGTTTTAATGGCATTGAGTGCTTTTGTGGACTTAATTTGAGGTTGGTTTCCCTCTTCAAGGCAGGTTTTGAATCCTTGCTATCTGAATTTTGTAATGCCTGAGACAATTTAGTTAAACTTTTTGCAAGACTGGTTTCCCTTTCAAGGGCATGATCTTAGTTATTTTCTTTCTGTCATTATACATTGGCCTGTCGGGCTAAAATGATTAGAGACTGTTAGTTATATTAGTATCCCAGGCAACAAGCCAACCACAATATTGTTGTACTGTGTATTATCTTAGTTAATATAATGCATTTCATCTTGCTAACAAAATTCTTTTGTCTTCAACTATTTTATTTAATATTATAATGGTTTTAAATATTATGTTTATATCTTTTTATTATTGGGTTGATGTCAAATGCAAGATATTACCCTTTTCACATACTTTATTAAAAAGATGCCCTTTATTAAATCTAATGCATTAATACCTCGAAATTTTGTATTCTAAGCAAAAATATGAGTTGAATGAATAATATTATGATATTAACTTTTTCACTGGTGTTTCTTCTTTGCTTACAACTTGTGAATGACAATGTATAAATAACTTCTCAACAATCAATTAATCACTTCAACCCACTCATAAACTCACAATCCAAATCTAAAGAAGTAGAGGGAGAGAATAATGACGAGTTGGATTTCAAAGAATGTTAAGGTTTTAGGTGCCATTATGAGTTTTTGGCGTTTTTAGTTTCAATTTAAGCTATCAATTTATTATACCTTCCAAAGGCAGGTTATATTGAAATCGTTTAGAGTTAAAAGCTTATTTGACTTTGTATTGATCGTCTAAACTTATTGCTCTTTCTAATGTTTCAACATTAGATACTGATTAATATAACTTTTTAAATATATTAATAGAATAATTATCTAAAATCCAATTGGTGATATGTGTGACACGAGTTGATTTGCCAATTTAGCATGTTATTCTTGGTAGTAGGATTTAAAAATTAAATGGAAATTTGTCTTATCACATGTGCATCGTTCCGAATGATTTATTTATGGGAATCAACAACTCCAAGAAATTGACCAAAATCGAAGTTTGCATATTTGAAAAATACCAAAATCTTCTTTTAAAAGCTTAAAATTCCACTGAAAAGTTTGAAGATAATCTATGTGATACTCTGATAAAGTCTATTTGAACCAATTTTCTTGTCTATTGGATATCATTATGTAAAGTGCCTAAATACATAATAAGAGAAATCAATAGTAGGATATTCAACTTTTTGTGGCAAGGATCATTGGATAAGAAAAAGTATCATTTAGTCAAGTGGGAGAATATTGCTAGGCATATTTCCCTTGATGGATGGGCTACCAAAAATATATATTTATTTGCAAAGGATTTATCAGTGAAAATTCTGTGGAGGGAACTCTTTATGGAAAATTTGTGGCATAGGGTCATCAAAGCAAACTATCTAAAAAATATGGGGACCGAGAAGTGGATAAAAATGGTTAATAAACCCATCAATGGTGCTTTAACTATATGGTGTGTTACAAGTGCTTTCAATATTCTTGGACAATGGTTGGCATGGATGTCAGGTTGCAGGGAGTCCACGGGTGGTTATGGATCCAATCGTGGGTGGATTGGAGAGATATACTTTATCGCTAGATCTGGTTGATGCCATTCATGGTAGAGGTAGGAAAACACATGATCATTTTATTAAACTCTGAGATAATGGATGTACATGGTCAGATTGGATGATTGCTACAAATTTGGGATTGGTGGATAATCATGGCATGAAATGGGAGGATTACATTTGTGGATTAAAAATAATTGGTGTTAAGCTGACGAATGAGATGGAATTCTTAGCTTGGACTTGGAACATGATATCTAACATAGTTACTGCAAAAACAGTGCACGAGGAACTTTGGCATGATTACAATTCAATGGTCACTTGGTGGTACACGGTTGCATGGCGTTGGTAGATCCCACTAAAATGTAAGATCTTTATTTTGGCTTGCTTTAAAAAACTGTATTTTAACCTGGGAGAATCTGGTTAAGAGAAGTTTTATGGGATCAAGTATATGTTTGTTATGCTTTGCACATGAGGAGACCGTTGATCATATTTTTACAAAAAGTGCTTTCACAAAATATGTGTGGACCAGTCTGAGGGGATTTACACGGTCAACAAATATCTGGTAATATCTGGTATGGGGACACATCAGGATCTTTCATGGATGTTTGGAGGCAAACCCAATACAACTTTATGGGTTTACCTAGCTATATTTGCTGGGAGGTATGGAAAACACATAATCATTATATTCATTATATATTTGAGGACATAAAACCTTGTTTTAGGTACTCTATCAATAGAATTGTTGCCTCCTTCTCAGAGATGGATGGGAAGATAAAAAAATAGCAGAATTAAAATACATCGCCTGCCCTTAATTGATAGAGGTTGTTGTAATCGGTTTTTTGACGGGGCGTCTCAAGGGGAGGTGACCTGTGGAGGTGTTGGAGCGATATTATGGTTAAATGATGTTTCTTATTACAAGATCAACTTTAATTATGGATCTGGATCCAACACCATATTAGAAGTCCTGGATTTATTGATATTATTATATTCTGCTAAGTCGTTGGAGTTGTTCACAAAGATATTGAAGGTTTTCGTTGACTCAAAAGTTGTAATTAACTTGAAAAATGGTAAAGGTAAGCTATGAGTGATGATGCTAAAAAAATTGGTTAAACAAGATAAAAGAGATAACATTATATTTCGATGGTATCACCTATGAACATACATACAGGGAATTAAATGTGGATGTAGACACTCTCTTAAAGTCTGCATTAGAGTTGCAAGATGGAATAATTTCTATCCTTCTTTTCAAGAATGCTAGATTGGTTGAGCAAAGATTAAATCAGTTCTTTTAATCCATGGAGCAAGATATTGGCCTCGGGACAATGACCCTACCCCATACTTATCCATTTTTTTGTTGATTTTGGCTCCAGTTTGATTATCAGATTAGTAGATATTATGACCTTTTTTTATGTGACAATATTAGCTTCTATTATTTTGTATTTTGACCAGAGCTTGTGATTACAAGATCCTTCTAAAGATGGCAGTTTGATACAATATCTTGTTGAATTAGGCTCGACTATAAGCAAGCTTCATCTTATATTGATTTATGTAGGCTTTAAGCATATTATAGACATTAAGATATCTATTAGTCATTAGATCTATTTTTTTTTGGAGTCATTAGAATACTTACAATAGACTTTTACATGATTGTATGGGTCACTTGTTTGGGACAGTAGAGATGAAATATTTTTGTTGATAATATTTATTTGACCAATGGTCTTGAGGCCATCTTTGATTTGGATTATGATTGGGGACCATATGGTGTTTCCATCTTTGGGCCATATGGTTTTTCTCAATTATTTCTGGACTATATCTTGATTATATGTACTTTATTGACTAAAGGGACTTATAGTTATTAATATAAAGTATAGATTTTCCAGTATTGAAAAAAGTTACATCGAGGGAGCATAAAAAATTTAAAAAAAATCACCTTGATGCAAATTGAAACTATTTCAGTTTTTTTAAATGTTTTTTAATTAAAACTATTTTATTTCCTTTTAAACCATGGTTTTTTTTAAATGCTACTTGAATGGGTTTGATTATTTAATTGGGTCTCTTCAATTGGATGTAGTGTTTTATTGTTGCAGGGCTCATGATCTCAACTCATTTTTACAAGGTGCACTTAAAATTTAAAAAAAATTAAAACTTGTTTTCCGACACCAAGTGTCCTAGAACAACTTTTGCCGCGGAACCAACTTTTCATAAACAAACAGGAGTAGGCATGGACTTGAGGTAGCAGGGAACAACTTTCTGGATGTTGATGTGCTACCTCGTAAAAAATCACATCCAAATCAGTGTGTAAATTTGAGATTTCTCTTATATGGAAAGTTTATTCCTTGTTTATTTTGATTTTTTTTCTGGGATCACAGGTTTGTAGCTTCCAAATTATGTATAGATTAAGTGAAATTATGTATCACATAAATTTCTATCAACATTCACATACCACAAATCATATGGTGTGCTAATTATATTATAAATATTGTTTGTGAATTATTATTATTTAATCTTTATAAATATCTTATAATCTAAATATTGAGTTATTTTTCATTAACAATATTTAATAGTGGTTATCAACATTAAACTTAATATTTTTACACATAAAACATAGATATACAAATTGGAACTAGAAAAACAAATTATACCACTATTTATATAATCTGAAATTAATATAGTTCAAATAAAAAATAAAAATAAAATAAAATAAATTGAAATAAAATATAATTAATTGACATGAAAATTACGCTTTTTTCCTTTGGAAAAAAAAAAAAAAATTTAATTGACATGAAATTAAATATATATTAAATTAATTTATATCATTCATATCTTTTTCTCTATATATAAGAAATTATATTTTTATTTAAATTGATTAACATATCATCTATGTTCAATTCTCTATATATAAGAAATTATATTTTTATTTAAATTGATTAACATATCATCTATGTTCAATTCTTGGAACACAATATAATATTTATTTGTTAAATCTACACTTTCAATAGTTAATTTTGATTGATGAATGCAATGACTCAATTCATGTTTTGGAGCAAGGCCACAACTTTAGATTTTTTTATGTTAAATGTATAGATGGAAATGTGTAGTGAATTCATGTGTTGGAGCTTTGTTGAAGTGTACATAGAACTTTCTTTCTTCTTCATGTACTAGTTATATCTTTTGTTTGGATTGTTTGAATCTATTATGTATAAAGAGATTAATTTTTTTGGAGTGTAAATCTTTTTTAGAAATTTGCATCTGGAAGGATTTAATCCCTCTATGATCATGATCATGATCATGTTTATGCATACGTTTTAGATAAATGTGACCCTTTAAAATTTACTAAAAATAAACAACACCCACACCCACACCCACACCCACACCCACACCCACAACATAGCAAAACAACCTAAAAAGCCACGGAAAACATAAAAAATTTCACACGGAAAAGAATATATCCTCCAGCTAATAACGCAACCAGAACTAGCGGATAACAGTTGTCAGGAAGATAATATTCTATTATTGTTCTACATTAAGATCCCCCTGGTTAGCGTCTCAGCTGCTCTGCTCTGGTCTATTTAAATGGCCTCTTTGATTTCGATATGTGCGGACTTCAGAAGCATTTCCGAGATTAATTGAATCGTAAAGCTCCTGGAACTGCATTAATGGCGGTTTTAAGAGTTGCTCAAGATGATAGCGCCCAGTACAGGGACGTCCAAGCTGCCTTTGAATCATATTATGTTTTCACGTAATTTTACTTTAGAAGATTTAAGATGTTATTCGCAATCCCGCATGGTAATTTTTTTCATCCTGTTGTATATACCTTAAACAATAGTAAGGGTTTAAGTTCCATTCTGATGAGTACTTTTTATTTACCACCTTTTAAATGCAATTTAAGATCTCAAAATATTTTTAGTCCTGTTCATTGTCTATGTAGGGTTAGTGTTTTGAAATTAGTTGGCATTTTTTTGAGCTAGTGTGTTGGCAAAGGATTTCAACTTGCTTCAGGTCATGGGCATCAACACGAAGCAAAAGCATCAATTCAAACTTTTTTTTATCAACAATGAAACCTAAATGTGTTGGAATTCACTAGTGGTCATTTACATTGATATTTCACTATAAACCACCCAAAAAAGCATTGCATCTAAATCAAAATAAGAAGTACATCGAGCACATAGAGTTTGAATTTTAAATTTTTAAATGTAAATTTATATTAAAATATGAAATGTTAAGATATTAAATTTTATGTTTGAATAAATACATCATTATTATTATAGTGTTTATTAAATAAACATTTTTTATCACGTGGAATACACAATATATCCTTAAATTTACATATGTAAATCTACATCATGAAATAGTGACATAATGATCATGGTATATTGAAACTTCTCTCTATGTAAAAAGATAAATGTCTTTTTTCTCTATAACATAAATATCTCTACCTCTTAAACTCAATTCCACATGGTAACACATTCTTATTTGATAAAAACTAAGTGTTTCATTGAATACATACATCACAAAATCAATTCTACCCATGCTATGAGCATTTTTTGGGAAAATATGTAAAAAGTTAGTAATAGTCATTTATTGAAAACAAGCATATTCACATTGCAACCAATACACCATGATGTAACTAGTAGGAAGAACCACTGTCTTGTTATTGCGTTCATTTGAATAAGGATCATGATATATTTGGGCCTTATATGTTTTTATGGACTACTTCTATTAATCAATATAAGATATTAATTTTGTATAGTGAAATTTTGATGTCATTAAAACAATTTGAAGACACATATGTTACGAATATGAAAGCGGGGAACTCTCTCATATTGTAAATCAAAACATTTCCAACTATACTCAAGTATACATCTCACACTAAAATATATATATATATTACAATCTCGACATTTTCTTGTTTGTCAGCATTAGAATCTAATCATGCAATGTTTAATAAAATTGCATTTCAAATTTGATGATGTTGATTTTGACATTTTCGTGTTTGCCATCACTAGAATCCAATTTGCAACTCATGGAAAATATTGCAAACAATAATAACAAATACATGCTCCAAGAAATGGCTATGCTTCTTGCATGATCTGTCACAAATTTCACCAATGGTTCAAATGCATAGTAAGATAATGACCATCAATTAGAAAAACAAATATTCTTATGTGTAGGGAAGAGAGTAATGTTATCCTACAAATTATGGATCTAATCAAGATTAGTAAATGGTGCATGCAAAGTGGTCATGCAAAATATATACACACTTTGATCTATCTCTCCTTAATTACTACCCTATGTTGTCCCCACATCTGATAATTGCATTGGGCCTCCATGGGACCAATCTCAACCAAAGCACATACTAATTCCACCCTTAAATTGCAGTAACAAGAAACAAATCCCCCTCAAGATTGCTTGGGAATTGAATATCCATAAACACCAATGAATTACATTAACAAGGTCAACCATTGAAATTGGTAACTGCAATGAATACCGATGATTGACCTTCATAGCAATGACATGCACCGCAACATTAGAATGAATGTGAATTGCACTATCGTTCTCCTTAGAATGCTATGCAAAGATGAAAGACACTTCATATGCATGACTTCAAAAAAAAGAAGAGGCACACCTTCATTCTTTGTCCCTTTCACACTTAAAATAGCAACCCTTAATCCGTGCACTCCTTCTACCAAAGGAAAATACCAATGTTGATTTCCAATATAATTAGAGATAAATTTGATCACTACCTAGCCTCTTATTACTTTACTCACATTTGTATACTTTCTGGTATGACAAATTAATGTGCATTTAATTTTATTTGCCATTTTTCTATTTATTGCTTATTGGTACTTGCAATAGAGTTTCTTTTCAATTTCATAGACTACTATGCTTACCATAAATTAGCTAAACTTGCTTTCAACAGATAATATTATATTATGTACATACACAACTTTTTCTAATTTTACAACATATTGAGGTTCTCTTAGGCTTTTCATTTTCGGTGCTTCGGGGATATGCTAGTTATAGCGCAAATATGCATGAATGCCCTTTGAATTTGTTGAATCATGTGTTCGTGATCTTAGGATTAGTTAAACATTTGTTGTGGATATCATTCAACCAATTTGCTACGATGAAAGAGAATGAAAAGAGGAACTCATTCTTCATACATTCCCTACGAAAATGCACTAAAAATTGAACTCATTCTTCATACATTCCCTACGAAAATGCACTAAAAATTTTCCCATTCCTACATACCCTAGGAACATGCACTAAAAATTTACAATCGCATTGCAGCAATAAGGGTTTTCTCGGCCCGTATCCCTATAAATGAATGCCATAAAATTCGAACAAACACATATCATTGCACAGGGTCCTCCCAGTGCAAATCTCCCCGTAGATATAGACGGATATTTGGATCTAAATATGATATTATATATTTTTAATTGGCCATTACTACCATTAGTATTACAAGGGCCAGACTAATGAGAGGGAACAACTAATTCAGAAGCACTCACTAGTAAAGACAAGAGGGAAAACTTAGTTTGATTACCTATTTGTGAAGAGACCCGCGTCTTCCTTCCATGTGACCAAAAGCACAAATGAATTATTTTTGAAAGCAACATAGTATTTCTACGAATCTTTAATGCAGAGAACACATACTTTGAAGATGATTCAGATCATTCGAGATTAGAGGGATTAGGAATTAATTATCGAGTCATCCGAATTAGAATAGCTTTTCTTCATATCGTTACGAGCAACACTTCAGACCCTCACAGTTTTCCACGACTGTAGAAAATATATATTTACTTTGTACTGTAATTTGGGGTTTGAGGTTCCAAAATTATGAGAATTTCAATTCTTGTGATTGAAATGCTAAAACAGCACTTGAATTCTCTGTGCCTTTAGTTTTTTATGTATTGTTTAAATTCTAGTTAATAGAATTTGCCTTGCCCTGCTTTTAATTTCCCATTGAATTCCCTTTCAATGCATGTGTTTCCAATTCCTGAAGTTACATCTCTTATTATTATTCCAAGATTTTTTTTCTGGCAATCTACTTTCAGTTTTGTTGATGCAAACTTGATTCATTTGGCTTCCTGAAATTGAAACATTAATTATAGGATCAGGAGGCTGTCCAGTTACATTTCCAGTTACGGCCTCGGGGATTGAAATATATGAAGAGGATGTTACAGAAGCCTGTGATTTGCCCATGTAATTTCATAGTAAAATGAAATGAAATGTTAGTGGCAACCAACCAGAGTCGAAAGAAAAAGAGTCCATAAACTGTATCACAATAAAATAATTTTGATGAGATCGCAAAATTACTTTCATCCATCCATTCATTACAAAATGCATACATAATATACAATTTATCTGCCGGCGGTTGGGAGTCCATCTTGCAGCTGGTACTGTGGGGGATCGATCCTGATCCCAATCCCTCTCTGTTTTCACCGAATTGAATTGCATTTGAATTTCAGTTTGGAGCCCAACAGCTGAGATACATCACGCATCTCAAGGNTGGGTGATCGATCCTGATCCCAATCCCTCTCTGTTTTCACCGAATTGAATTGCATTTGAATTTCAGTTTGGAGCCCAACAGCTGAGATACATCACGCATCTCAAGGACTCATCCTTCGATTCTGCGTTCTTTGATTTTGCTGCTCCTTCTTGAAAATGAAAATGAGAATTTAGATTCGTTTCAGAAGCAGAAGCAGCAGTCGCAGATTTCAGAAACACAGCAACAGCTCCAGCGCCAGTGGCAGAAGCAGTCCCAAATAAATGAGGAGAAATAGGCAATAACTTGGGCGTTATTAGTAGATTCTTGAAATTGAAGGCCCGCTGATCTGAGAAGATTCTGAAACCCTCGATGGCTGCCACAGCTGCCATACAAGAAACCCTCTTTGAAATCGAACTCATCTTTCTTTCTTTAGATGTAGATTTGGATTTGGATGCCAAACAAAACAAGTTACAATTATGAAATTGCAGACTGAGATTGCAGTTGAGTTGAGTGGATTTATATGTGTAGGTTATCCACAGGCCAAGCCAGCAAAAGCGGGACTAAACCAAAATCACTTGAATCCAATAAAAACAAAACAAACAATTCTTTCTATCGGCGGTGCCCATAGAAATACAAACCAATCCAATATCGTGACATGTAGTTTGCGTCGCCGGTATTTCGTTCTGGTTGGTTGCGAGTGTGGTTTTCGAAACCCTGCCCATCTTATCGCTAGTCTCACCTGTCCTTAGCGTCACTCATCCTTTCATATTTTATTTACAACTTAACTTTATATTTTATTTTAATTTCTAACGATGTAAATTCCATTTGATTGGATGAAGTAAAATAGTGGAAAACTGAGTATGAAGTAAAATAGTGGAAAACTGAAGTGTCATAAGATCTTCATGTTCGAAGGTTTCATACTATTTAGGATTCTTCATGATTGAACTGCCCACGCCATTGGCCTCTATTATGACTGAACTACGATTGTAATCAAACTGTTAGAAATGTTATTTTTATATATTTGATAAAAAAATTAATTTAATTTTTTAAAATTAATTTAATTTTTTAAAATTGATATAGTTTTTTATTTTATTTTATTTAGAAGATTCAAAGTAATATTATTGATCAATTCAAAACATATTTTTATATTTAAAAAATATTAGATAAAATATAATAATTTTTCATAAACATTTAAATAAGAATATTAATGGTTATAACATTAGGAGAAGAACTATTTCCAATTTTAAAGTAGAAAACAAACTTGATTAGATAAGTTTTGGATTTATTTTTCAATAAATAAATTAAAAATTAAGATGGTACATTTTAATAAATTTTTATTTTTATTTTTTATTGTTTGAGATTGATTTAAATGAGAATTTACTTGAAATATTTTCAATAAAGATATATGTTTATGATAGAAAAAAGAAACATGCTAGATAAATTATTAAACCTAGTTTTTTTGAGTTGTAATTCTTAATATTAGAATAATGTTTTTTTTTGTGTTACAAAATTTATCGTCCTCAAAAGCCCCAAGGGTTAGCTCAATTGGTAAGACGTACGCACACTCTCTCGGTACGGGGAGAGGTCACGGGTTCGAGCCTTGGGTCCTTTGGGGTTAGGCCTTCTGTGAGGATGGCCGATGGTTTACCACCTCTACCATCCACTAATGTGGGGAAGTATTGCTGGGTTTCCCGTGGATCTTTCCATCTGAAATTTTTTTTATCGTCCTCAAGATGTCGGTGATAGTGCCCCTACATGGATCCCTTAACATGACACTCATCAATTGGATAAATTGCTAGGGGGTGGACAAGATGGCATGGATCTAGAGGGGTATGAATAACTAAGGAAAGCATTTATGGATGGTGTTTAAACCCACAAAGGAATAAGGCACGACTTTTGGGTATGCAGGACAGTGACATTATTCAATTGTAATACACTGAATTAAAAAAAATTGTTATTTTTTTTGGAATATTTTATTTTTGAATATTTTTGGTAAGAAAGTCAAAAATAGATGTAATAGATTATTCTTATTATTAATTAAAAATAATGGAAAGAATCATAAGTGAAATAGTTGTTGAAAGAGTGTTTGTTGATCCACAAGAGGAAATGACAAGTGGTGAAAGCTATTAAGTGAGAACTCAAGATGCATGAGGCATTATACCCAAAATTAGGTCAGAACTCCTTGTGGAGTGCTAAAGAGCAGGAGGTTCATAAATGACCAAGTCCCAGGAAAAATACTATATAATAGTATGTCCATTTAGCAAGCACGAGGAATGATCTGTTAATGCAAGAGATGACACCGTGATTGGATTTTTCTCTTGTGGTTCAACGAACAAGCTCGAGGGCTATGGAACAAGTGAGACTTAGTTTCTCTAGGAGTTGGTTGGGAGGAATAATTATTTCAATTCTGATTTCTTCACAGTGGTGTCAGGTTCCTTATTCTACTTCTTACTTGTCTAAACTAGTTTAAAGTAAAATTCCAAGTTAACTATGAATCGTATTCATTTCTTTTTACAATAATAGTATTATGCATATGTTTCTAATATCTTTCCTATTTGATACAATCATGTAAAGTAAACTGATCTTAATTAGTATTCATAAATTCATGATCTTAATATTTTATAATTTGAATCTCTCTTTGGGAATCCATACCCGAATGAGAGGTTCTTATAATAATGGTTGTTATGTTAGCACAACTAGTAAATCGAAACGAAGGACTATCATATATCTGGTTAAATGTTCTAGATTATGCTTGTTTATGTTTCAGAACTATATTTAGAGTGGATTATTTCAAAATTAGAATCATATTGTTTTCCAGTTAAATTTTAGTTAATTTACAATACGACTTACAAAAGGAACTTTCATTAGTTAACATAATAAAATTATAGAGTAAAGGCTTAATCAAACCAAATCAAATAAAACAAGAGGCCATTCATTCACATAACCTATAATTTGAAAAAACTATAAACTATTATTTATGAATTTCTTGAATGTACAGAATATGAGCCGAGAGGATTTTTCAATCCAAGCTATAAGTCATATAAACAGTAAAATTGGAAGTGATCTCATCTCCAAACCCCAAATGAAAATCGATATTTTCCAGGATCAAAGTAACAATTATAAATACAATAAAATAAGATCTAGATCCAATTACTAAATCAACTAACTATCAATTCACGATGGAAGTCGAGTTCATTATACTAAATCTTTTAGATCTGTTATTAAATATTATAATAGCTCATGAATCTAGCTTAGGATTACAAAATCAAATCTAGTAGGAAACTAATCAAGTAAAAACAATGGGGTCGTCACGTAGGGACCAATATGATATCACGTCCGTTCATATTGGGGGGGTTAAAAATATAAAAAATTACAAGCCAATATATTGGTGGTATATTAGGGGTAAAAAGGGTTTTTTTAACTATATAAATATCCAATATGTTGGGGGATATTTTATTCCACAATCCTGCCTGTGCCCTTCACCAGTGCTCCACCATAATCCTTCCTGTACCCTACGTATGCTGCATAGGGTTTTCCTGTGGTTTTCTCCATCGTTTTTGTGGGTTTTCTCCATCCTGTTCTCTGGATAACGAGGGAATTTTTTCAAATCATAGCAGTGTTGGTCCTTGGGTTTTCTCCATCGTGTTTTCTGGAAAACGAGGGTTTTTTCTTGGTGCGTAGCAGTGTTGGTCCTTGGGTTTTCACCATCGTGTTTTCTGGAAAATGAGGGCATTTTTTCTGGTGCATAGCAGTGTTGGTGTGTCTAATTTTGATCTCTGATCTTTTAGATGTTTTACTCTCTAATTTTGATCTCTGATCTTTCAGTCTGCATTATTATTTTTCTATGTTTTTGTTTGGGACATTCAGTCTGCATTTGTCATTAAATAACGAGTCTGAGAGAGACGACCATAACTAGAAAGACATACCTCTCCGCCAGGAAGTCTTTGGATGTAGAAATGCAGAGGCTGCAGGATGTGATTATGATCTTCACGGCCTCAATGGTCCATTGACGGTGAGTCTCTTGTCAACTTTAAATTGAATTTCAATTAAGGAAGAAGCTCGGAGATCTATATTTTCCCTAATTTGTTTCTTTATTCCATTCCAGATGAATTTGATTTTTTATTTGTGAATGTTGATCCATTTTCACATGAGGAAGGATTCATGAAAGAACAACGATCATAAGAGGAAAGTGATACAGGAACAAGCAGACAATCGTCATCTTTAGATGCAGATTTAAATGATAAAGTTGTTTAGCTCCCTAATTTTGACCTCTCATCTTTTAGATGATTTCCTCTCTAATTTGGATCTTTGTTATTTCCGAATTTAGATTAGTTCCTCGGAAACAAGTCAGGCATTCAAATCCTAAGGCGACAGTTTAACAATACCAATTTCCACAGAATGGCACTCGATCGCTTCAGGTAGGTACCTCCTCCTATTAACTTATCCTACTTGGAGTTTGTTGGCTTCTCTTTTTTTTAACACAAAATGTTGGTCTGTAGACTCTATGTGTTTATACAAATACCGGATCGTAAGTGTGTTAGAATATTTTAGAATATTTTCGGGCGAATAATGGGATATGCATTGAATTTTGTCATTGTTCATGTCTGATTCTGTTTTACATCACAGTGTTGAAATATTTTGGAAGAATAATAACGAGACATGAAATTTTTCATTCTGCATGTCTGAATCTGTTTTACATCACAGTGTTGGAATATTTTTGGGAGAATAGCGGGAATTTATTCCTCCCCTTAAATCCTACATAAATGAGTTGAACCATAATGATGGAATAACTGAGTTGAACCATTTTTTGAAACCAACTTATCCTCTTCTAAGCTCACCACATTATCGTGGTTGAAACCCTTGGGTTTTCACCATCGTGTTTTCTGGATAACGAGGGTTTTTTTTCACCGTTTTTGGTCATGGGTTTGTGGTGGGTTTCTCTGGTGCATAGAAGTGTTGGAGGAGGCACGTTGGAGAGCCACTGCATAGCATTCTTGGAGGTAAGGAATCCTCTAGGAAGCTTCATCAACCCAGAGATACCCACACATGTGGTCATGAATTTTACTTTAGAGGTTTATGTGACAATGCTTATCTGGCACTACTATGGTTAGGATTCACAAGGCCAGTGATAATTTATAAGATATGTGTTGGGCGTTCTAGGCATACAGGGTTCATAATCTCTTCCCCCACTTTGAAGAACGATTGTCCTATATGCCAGATGCTAAAATTTGTTTTCAATATTCTGAGCTTGTTATATAATAAGAACAATTACCATACTTGTCAAGAAAAATATCGATAACCTCCTTGATCTTCAACCAAGATGGATATAAGCTTTAGCTCCAGAAGATTAGAAGTTCAGAAGATGTTTTGTGGCATCTATCTACCAATGTTGCCACCTATTTCACTTTAAATTGTGATAAAATAGATACATGATGAAAAATAAGGTGAGTACATGTTAATATGGACCTTTTAAATGCAATTTAAGATCTCAAAATATTTTTAGAATATGGAAAAGTTTGGTTCATTGTCGATGTAGGGCTAGTGCTTTGGAACTAGTTGGCAGTTTTTTTGAGCTAGTGTGTTGGCAAAGGATTTCAACTTGCTTAAGGTCATGGGCATCAACAAGAAGCAAAAGCATCAATTCAAACTTTTTTTTATCAACAATGAAACCTAAATGTGCTGGAATCCACTAGTGGTCATTTACATTGATATTTCACTATAAACCACCCAAAAAAGCATTGCATCTAAATCAAAGTACGAAGTACATCGAGCACATAGAGTTTGAATTTTAAAATTTTAAATGTAAATTTATATTAAAATATGAAATGTTAAGATATTAAATTTTATGTTTGAATAAATACATTATTATTATTATAGTGCTTATTAAATAAACATTTTTTATCACATGGAATATACAATATATCTTTAAATTTACAAATCTACATGATGAAATAGTGACCTAATGATCATGGTATATTGAAACTTTTCTCTATGTAAAAAGATAAATGTCTTTTTTTTCTATGACATAAATATCTCTACCTCTTAAACTCAATTCCACATGGTAACACATTCTTATTTGATAAAAACTAAGTGTTTCATTGAATACATACATCATAAAATCAATTCTACCCATGCTATGAGCATTTTTTAGGAAAATATGTGGAAAGTTAGTAATAGTCATTTATTGAAAACAAACATATTCACATTGCAACCAATACACCATGATGTAACTAGTAGGAAGAACCACTCTCTTGTTATTGCTTTCATTTGAATAAGGATCATGATATATTTGGGCCTTATATGTTTTTATGGACTACTTCTATTAATCAATATAAGATATTAATTTTGTATAGTGAAATTTTGATGTCATTAAAACAATTTGAAGACACATATTTACGAATATGAAAGGGGAACTTTGTCATATTGTAAATCAAAACATTTCCAACTATACTCAAGTATACATCTCACACTAAAATATTATATATATATATATATATATATTACAATCTCGATATTTTCTTGTTTGTCATCATTAGAATCTAATCATGCAATCTTTAATAAAATTACATTTCAAATTTGATGATGTTGATTTTGACATTTTCGTGTTTGCCATCACTAGAATCCAATTTGCAACTCATGGAAAATATTGCAAACAATAATAAAAAATACATGCTCCAAGCAATGACTATGCCTCTTGCATGATCTGTCACAAATTTCACCAATGGTTCAAATGCATAGTAAGATAATGACCATCAAATAGAAAAACAAATATTCTTATGTGTAGGGAAGAGAGTAATGTTATCCTACAAATTATGGGTCTAATCAAGATTAGTAAATGGTGCATGCAAAGTGGTCATGCAAAATATATACACACTTTGATCTATCTCTCCTTAATTACTACCCTATGTTGTCCCCACATCTAATAATTGCATTGGGCCTCCATGGGACCAATCTCAACCAAAGCACATACTAATTCCACCCATAAATTGCAGTAACAAGAAACAAATCCCCCTCAAGATCCCTTGGGAATTGAATATCCATAAAAACCAATGATTAACATTAACAAGGTCAACAATTGAAATTGGTAACTGCAATGAATACCGATGATTGACCTTCATAGCAATGACATGCACCGCAACATTATAATGAATGTGAATTGCACTATTGTTCTCCTTAGAATGCTATGCAAAGATGAAAGACACTTCATATGCATGACTTCAAAAAAAAGAAGAGGCACACCTTCATTCTTTGTCCCTTTCATACTTAAAATAGCAACCCTCAATCCGTGCACTCCCTCTACCAAAGGAAAATACCAATGTTGATTTCCAATATAATTAGAGATAAATTTGATCACTACCTAACTTCTTATTATTTTACTCACATTTGTATACTTTCTCGTATGACAAATTAATGTGCATTTAATTTTACTTGCCATTTTCTATTTATTGCTTATTGGTACTTTCCATAGAGTTTCTTTTCAATTTCATCAACTACTATGCTTACCATAAATTAGCTAAACTTGCTTTCAACACATAATATTATATTATATACATACACACAACTTTTTCTAATTTGACAATATATTGAGGTTCTCTTCGGCTTTTCATTTTTCGTGCTTCGGGGATATGCTAGTTATAGCAAAGCTCTAAGTATAGCGCAAATATGCATGGGTGCCCTTCGAATTTGTTGAATCATGTGTTCATGATCTTAGGATTAGGTAAGCATTTGTTGTGGATGTCATTCAACCAGTTTGCTACGATGAAAGAGAATGAAAAGAGGGAACTCATTCTTCATACATTCCCTACGAAAATGCACTAAATTTTTTCCCATTCCTACATACCCTAGGAATATGCACTAAAAATTTACAATCGCATTGCTGCAATAAGGGTTTTCCCGGTCCATATCCCTATAAATGAATACTATACAATTCGAACAAACACATATCATTGCACAGGGTCCTCCCAGTGCAAATCTCCCCGTAGATATAGACGGATATTTGGATCTAAATATGACATTATATATTTTATTAATTGGCCATTGCTACCATTAGTATTACAAGGGCCAGACTAATGAGAGGGAACAACTGATTCAGAAGCACTCACTGGTAAAGACAAGAGGCGAACCTTAGTTTGATTATCTATTTGTGAACAGACCAGCGTCTTCCTTCCCTGTGACCAAAAGCACAAATGAATTATTTTTGAAAGCAACATGATATTTCTACGAATCTTTAATGCAGAGAACACATACTTTGAAGATGATTCAGATCATTCGAGATTACAGGGATTAGGAATTAATTATCGAGTCATCGTTACGAGCAACACTTCGGGCCCTCATAGTTTTCCACGACTGTAGAAAATATATATTTACTTTGTACTGTAATTTGGGGTTTGGGGTTCCAAAATTATGAGAGTTTCAATTTTTGTGATTGAAATGCTAAAACAGCACTTGAATTCTGTGTGCCTTTAATTTTTTATGTATTGTTTAAATTCTAGTTAATTGAATTTGCCTTGCCCTGCTTTTAATTTCCCATTGAATTCCCTTTCAATGCATGTGTTTCCAATTCCTGAAGTTACACCTCTTATTATTATTCCAAGAATTTTTTCTGGCAATCTACTTTCAGTTTTGTTGATGCAAACTTGATTCATTTGGCTTCCTGAAATTGAAACATTAATTATAGGATCAGAAGGCTGTCCAGTTACATTTCCAGTTACGGCCTCGGGGATTGAAATATATGAAGAGGATGTTACAGAAGCCTGTGATTTGCCCATGTAATTTCATAGTAAAATTAAATGAAATGTTAGTGGCAACCAACCAGAGTCGAAAGAAAAAGAGTCCATAAACTGTATCACAATAAAATAATTTTGATGAGATCACAAAATTACTTTCATTCATCCATTCATTACAAAATGCATACATAATATACAATTCATCTGCCGGCGGTTGGGTGATCGATCCTGATCCCGATCCCTCTCTGTTTTCACCGAATTGAATTGCATTTGAATTTCAGTTTGGAGCCCAACAGCTGAGATACATCACGCATCTCAATGACTCTTCCTTCGATTCTGCGTTCTTTGATTTTGCTGCTCCTTCTTGAAAATGAAAATGAGAATTTAGATTCGTTTCAGAAGCAGAAGCAGCAGTCGCAGATTTCAGAGCCACAGCAACAGCTCCAGCGCCAGTGGCAGAAGCAGTCCCAAATAAATGAGGAGAAATAGGCAATAACTTGGGCGTTATTAGTAGATTCTTGAAATTGAAGGCCCGCTGATCTGAGAAGATTCTGAAACCCTCGATGGCTGCCACAGCTGCCATACAAGAAACCCTCTTTGAAATCGAACTCATCTTTCTTTCTTTAGATGTAGATTTGGATGCCAAACAAAACAAGTAACAATTGTGAAATTGCAGACTGAGATGGCAGTTGAGTTGAGTGGATTTATATGTGTAGGTTATCCACAGGCCAAGCCGGCAAACGCGGTATTAAACCAAAACCACTTGAATCCAATAAAAACAAAACAGACAACTCTTTCTATCGGCGGTGTCCATAGAAATACAATCCAATCCAATATCGTGACATGTAGTTTGCGTTGCCGGTATTTCGTTCGGTTGTGGGCGCTTTCTGGTTGGTTGCAAGTGTGGTTTTCGAAACCCTGCCCATCTTATCGCAAGTCTCACCTGTCCTTAGCGTCACTCATCCTTTCATATTTTATTTACAGCTTAACTTTATATTTTATATTAATTTCTAACGATGTAAATTCCATTTGATTGGATGAAGTAAAATAGTGGAAAACTGAGTATGAAGTAAAATAATGGAAAACTGAAATGTCATAAGATCTTCATGTTCGAAGGTTTCATACTATTTAGGATTCTTCATGATTTAACTGCCCACACAATTGGCCTCTATTATGACTGAACTACGATGGTAATCAAACTGTTAGAAATGTTATTTTATATATTTGATAAAAAAAATTAATTTAATTTTTTAAAATTGATATATTGCCAACTTTGAAAGATAGTCTTTTATTTTATATTTTTCCAAGATTCAAAGTAATATTATTGAGCAATTCAAAACATATTTTTATATTTAAAAAATGTGAGATAAAATATGATAATTTTTCATAAACATTTAAATAAGAATATTAATGGTTATAACATTACGTGAAGAACTATTTCCAATTTTAAAGTAGAAAACAAACTTGATTAGATAAGTTTTGGATTTGTTTTTCAATAAATAAATTAAATATTAAGATGGTACATTTTTGATAAATTTTTATTTTATTTTTTATTGTTTGGGATTGATTTAAATGAGTATTTACTTGAAAGTAGCTTTATTTTCAATAAAGATATATGCTTGTGATAGAAAATAGAAACATGCTAAAGATATATGCTTGTGATAGAAAATAGAAACATGCTAGATAAATTATTAACCCTAGTTTTTTTGACTTGTAATTCTTAATATTACAATAATATGTTTTTTTTTTTAAAGTGGGTGATAGTGACCCTACATGGATCCCTTAACATGACACTCATCAATTGGATAAATGGCTAGGGGGTGGATAAGAGGGCATGGATCTAGAGGGGGCATGAATAACTAAGGAAAGCATTTATGGATGGTGTTTAAACCCACAAAGGAATAAAGCATGACTTTTGGGTATGCAGGACAGTGACATTATTCAATTGTAATACACTGAATTAAAATAAATTGTTATTATTCTTTTGAATATTTTATTTTTTAATATTTTAGACAAGAAAGTCAAAAATAGATGTAATGGATTATTCTTATTATTAATTAAAAATACTGGAAGGAATCGTTATTAAAATAATTGTTGAAAGAGTGTTTGTTGATCCATAAGAGGAAATGACAAATGGTGAAAGCTATTAAGTGAGAACTCAAGATACAGGAGGCATTATACCCAAAATTAGGTCACAACTCCTTGTGGAGTGCTAAAGAGCAAGAGGTTCATAAATGACCAAGTCCTAGGAAAAATACTATATAATAATATGTCCATTTAGCAAGCACGAGGCTAGCAGTGGACATGGACTAATGTGTTAATGCAAGAGATGACACCGTGATTGGATTTTTCTCTTGTGGTTCAACGAAAAGGCTCGAGGGTTGGAACAAGTGAGACTTAGTTTCTCTAGGAGTTGGTTGGGAGGAACAATTATTTCAATTCTAATTTCTTGACAGTGGTGTCAGGTTCCTTATTCTACTTCTTATCTGTCTAAACTAGTTTAAAGTAAAATTCCAAGTTAACTATGAATCGTATTCATTTCTTTTTACAGTAATAGTATTATGCCTATGTTTTTAATATCTTTCCTATTTGATGTAATCATGTAAAGTAAACTGATCTTAATTAGTATTCATAAATTCATGATCTTAAGATTTTATAACGAATCTCTGTTTGGGAATCCATACCCGAATTAGAGATTCTTATAATAATGGTTGTTATGTTAGTGCAACTAGTAAATCGAAACGAAGGACTATCATATATCTGGTTAAATGTTGTAGATTATGCTTGTTTATGTTCCAGAACAATATTTAGAGTGGATTATTTCAAAACTAGAATCATATTGTTTTCTAGTTAAATTTTAGTTAATTTACAATACGACTTACAAAAGGAACTTTCATTAGTTAACATAATAAAATTATAGAGTAAAGGCTTAATCAAACCAAATCAAATAAAACAACAGGGCATTCATTCGCATAACCTATAATTTGAAAAGACTATAAACTATTATTTATGAATTTCTTGAATGTACAGAATATGAGCCGAGAGGCTTTTTCAATCCAAGCTACAAGTCATATAAACGGTAAAATTGGATGTGACTCATCTCCAAACCCCAAATGCAAATCGATATTTTCCAGGATCAAAGTAACAATTATAAATAAAATAAAATAAGATCTAGATCCAATTACTAAATCAACTAACTATCAATTCACGATGGAAGTCGAGTTCATTATACTAAATCTTTTAGATCTATTATTAAATATTATAATAGCTCATGAATCTAGCTCAGGATTACAAAATCAGATCTAGTAGGAGACTAATCAAGTAAAACCACGGGGTCGTCACCTAGTGACCAATATGATATCACGTCCGTTCATATTGGGGGGGTTAAAAATAAAAAAATTACAGGCCAATATATTGGTGGTATATTAGGGGTAAAAAGGGTTTTTTTTTAACTATATAAATATCCAATATGTTGGGGGATATTTTATTCCACAATCCTGCCCGCGCCCTTCACCAATGCTCCACCGTAAGCTTGCGTGTACCTTGCATATGTTGCATAGGGTTTTCCTGTGGTTTTCTCCATCGTTTTTGTGGGTTTTCTCCATCCTGTTCTCTGGATAACGAGGGCATTTTTTCAAATCGTAGCAGTGTTGGTTCTTGGGTTTTCTCCATTGTGTTTTCTGGAAAATGAGGGCATTTTTTTTGGTGCATAGCAGTGTTGGTCCTTGGGTTTTCACCATCGTGTTTTCTGGAAAACGAGGGCATTTTTTCTGGTGCGTAGCAGTGTTAGTGTCACATACCCCAATTTTGTAAAATAATGTTAATTGTTTTAATTTGGTTTCCTAAGACATTATGTTAAATTTAATGCTAAGTAGAAACTGATGACTCGGCAGAGTAAAAAGACGTGGAATGTAATTCTGAATATTTTATTATTAATAAATAAAAAGTAGAGACAACAGCTTGGGAGAGCTGTTAATAAGAGTGTTACTGGTCAAACTAGTGGAAGGAACTAGGTGGAGGGAAAAACACAAGTGGCAGCATCCTCAAACACTTCCTATGTTGCAGGTGGCAACTTCCCTACATTTGGGGTCATGATACCCCAAGAAAGTGGGATCAGAGCAGGTGGCTCAATAAATGACAACTAACCCAAAAAGACCTAAGCAATATTTTAAAAGTACCCAATGAATAGAGTTGGGGTTGCTCAGATATTTTCCAGGAGAAGAATCATTTAGGAGGAATGCACTTCAAGGAATTCATTGGGGAAAAGGGAAAACTGTAAGGAAGGTGTTTTGAGAGGTAGTCTGCAGTAACTTGGTCTAATACAACTTGTTAGCTGAGGGAATTTACTAAGAAGTTCAGGATTAGTATTGAGTCTGAAGACTGGTACTTGATTATTGCTGCACCTAGTTCCAGCCAGGGAGACCAGAGTAAGCTCGGGGGTCCTGAGGAGTCGCTGTTTGAGCGCTCTCCAGGAGTTGGTAGGGAGGAACGGCCTCCCATTGCTGTTGTCGTCCAAGCTCGAAGAACAGGTTCTGTTATTTATTAATTTTGTGTATTATCTGTGTGTGATTGAATGATGCACTGTAGCTTATGATGTAAAGATTTAGATGGTTTAGTAATGAAGTTGTTCTTAGTTTGTTTAGTAATTAGAATCATTTTGATGAGAAATAAACACCTACCTGTGTTTTTCCTCATCTGGAGTGATCCAGACCGTACTCCAGCACAGGTGATGGAATTATAAATAAAGATAGTATGAAGAAAATGTAGTGGAATTATAGAATAATTTCCTTTTGTTTTGTTATCAGAAGAAATATATTTTGTATCAGGAGTAGTATTAAACTTGGACTGGAATTGTCAGTTTATTAGAAACAGAGAAATAAGCTATATTATTTACTGACAATAGTATGTATAGGTAAATAAAATAGTTCTTGATACAGTAGTTACTTTCAGTAATCTTATTACTTATTTGAATTCAAGAGAAGAGAATGATAGTTAAAGCTAGAGTAGGGTTAAGCTAAATAGAAATGCTTTACAACTCTACAGTTTATTTCTTCTCAGTTTAGGCTAATTAACTACTGCTTGTATAATAATCAAAATTGAAAGAAGGATAGCTAGAATTTTTATTTACTTCTACAGATAATCTATTCGATTTCAGAATTCACTTATGGATAGTAATGTATGTTATTCATTTATTCTGTTCTATCTAGTCAAGCATAAATAAAAATCTACAATTGCCAACCTATACTTTTAAGCTGTCAACAAATGCAGTACATAGTTCTTTTACTTTTATTTTTATAAATATTAACTTGTAACATAAACAAGACAATATAGAATACAGAGAGTACTTCTATAAAGTATATAGTACAGTAAGTGTAAGAACACAGTGACAATAGGCTCGATTTACCGAGTTATCCAAACAGTATAGAACTTAAGTAATAACCCAATAATTTACAGAAGCACAATTATAATAAAATATATTCTTTTCTCAAAAGAAACAGTATATACTTATTATATATTTTTTGAGTTAGGGTCGAACCCTACTAACATCAAAATACAACAGAGTTAACAAAACTGAAGAAGTCTAATATAGTGTATGAGCTCACAGCTTCAAACAAAACTTATAGAGCGAGGCTTTTACATCCTTTATCATTTACTTGTATTTATACACAGTAACTGTAATAACAACCAACATTTACACTCATGGCCGAAGCCAGAGAACCCTGCCTTAAGCAAGGGTTTTAACACCCATTAAAAATAGCGAATCAAATAACCAGAATAACCAAAACCCACAAGGGTTATTTAGGCCGCGGCGACCAACCCATAATATCCCATAAGGGTTTGGGACAAAGTAGAATGACCATGGAAAGTCCAGGGCTTACCGTAACCATCAAGTTGCCGCAACCTCGTACCATCAACGCGGAGAGAAAGAGACAGGTTTATACCTGCGAATTCATCACACTTTTTACTGTTAATATTTTATATCAAAAGTAAACAGCTATATAAATAAAGCAAACTGCAATAATAACAAAAGAGTTAAAGACGTTCTTACCTCAAAACTTAATTGAAATGTAACCACCGATAACCAGTAACGCAGGGACCAACACGAGGAGGAGACAGACTTTCATCTGCCACAGGAAAGTCGGAGGTTACTAACATTGTATTCTTCAACAACGGCCAAGAGTTGAAGCATTTGACTGAGCAAGTGTACTGCTTGGGCCGTAACCAAACACTAAAAAACCCTATGCACCAGTTACTTAAGAGAAACAAAACCTCAACTGCCACTGCCGAGCCCAAGGGAGGGATGACTTGCAGACTGACAGACACCAAATGGAGCAAGCGGTGGAAGATAAAACCCTGGAGAAATGCAACCATTCTAATCTAAGCGACAAGGGCATTCCATTACATCCCTTCTCTCTCTCAGTATCCAAAGCAGAAATTACGCAGGGCGCAAGACCAAAAACAGGTTAGGCGGCTGTCACTCAAGCTAGTTACAGAAGGCGGCATGAAGGTCACAATGCAGTAGCAGAGTAGACGGAGGCGAGAATGACGGAGAAATAATAATGCTAGGGTTACAAGTGGTCCTTTTAACTACGCAACGCATGGCCCAAACGATGCCACGATAGCCAACAAATAAATTTGCATATGGTGGGTTCAAGTCTATAGTTCCAGCGATCATTCCCTCACAAGCATTCTTCCAATCATTTGATAATTGGAGAATCAACCATAGTCTTTAACTCCAAATTCAACCTACAGTTACGTTGCATGATATCAAGAATCATTACTATATATATCTAGGTTGCAAAGCTTATCAACGGCGTGGAGAACTTACGACCCAATAGTATGCATTATGGTATACAAATACTCAACAGTCATAACCTTGATATTAGTAAACTTTGTTTATGTTATGGAAAGAATTTATAACGTTTGTCCTTTTTGGTGAGAACTTTTCTTATAAATAAATATTCTTCTAACCAAGTATTTGTCACATAAGCAAAGGTAGAATCAAAACTCAACCTAGCATATTATGTTTGTAAAGAAGATAAAGGAGGTTTTTCGTAAAAGAATATAGAATTTAAACAAAGGTAACCCATAGACTCTTCATGGGGAGGGTCTATCCTATGACCCCTCGTTTAATGAACATGGCATTTATATACTAAACCAACTTAACTTTATTCAAAGATTAGGCTAATTGTTATGTTATAAAAGGAATTTATATAATTATTCTTGATAAATATCTTTCTTGCTAATATTAGTCTCATCATCCTTGTAAGAATTATTATTGAACTAGCAAGGTATGTTTTATGCATGATAAGGCTCCAAATGCTTAATGGCTTAACTTTGAAATTCTGATGATATATATATGCCATAACTGAATGTTACTTTCCAAGTAATCATTAGTACAAGAGAATTTAACCCTCCAACACTAATATATTTTAAATGAGTGTAGTATGCATGAAGGTTATAATCCCTTTTATCTTCAAAATAACAAAAGTAGGATGTTGGTACATAATTTTTTTATCAATATACACCACGATCATATCAAGCAGTGGCCAAGTCACCAAGTCAATCATGGCATAAATAGTAACTATGCACAACTTTAAATTAAACTACTGACTTTATAACTCTGCCATTCTTACGCTGCTTGTAAAGAAATATTTAAGGATTTTTACACTTGATGAGTATGTTAGACATCTATTAGTTCAATAAATATCAAGAACTATAAATTTACATCTACTAGGAAAAAGGAAGCTGTAGCCATTACTAACAAAATTGAATCTTATTCCTTAGCATCTTAAAAAGGAAGACAGCTTAATGATTTTACCTCAAGAAGCTTTGGAAATTGTCTAGCAATTATATTCTATACTGAATTATTATTGTTGCAATGAACTTATATCAGAATACTTTAGAATTAACAGCAAGCAGCACCCAAACTTTTACCTGTAAGTCTGTAAGCACAGGAAAACTTCTGCGTTAGCTCGAAAGCTAAGTAAGCCTTGAAATTCATGACAGTTCCACCTTATAGTTGCAAGAACAGCAAGTCAGTAAATTGAAAAAAAAATCGTTCTTTAAGATAAACATAATCAAATAGATAATTCAAATAATTTAATTCATCAACATTTAACTAATCAAATAATTAGTTGACTGCATTTATGAAATTTATCTGTATTTTGAAAATTTTAAATTTTTTGGAAATTTTGGGGTTTTGACAGTTGGTGTGTCTAATTTTGATCTCTGATATTTCAGATGTTTTACTCTCTAATTTTGATCTCTGATATTTCAGTCTGTATTGTTGTTTTTCTGTGTTTTTGTTTGGGATATTCAGTCTGCGTTTGTCATTAAATGATGAGTCTAAGAGAGACGACCATAACCAGATAGACATACCTCTCTGCCAGGAAGTCTTTGAATGTAGAAATGCAGAGGCTGCAGGATGTGATGATGATCTTCACGTCCTCAATGGTCCATTGACGGTGAGTCTCTTGTCAACTTTAAATTGAATTTCAATTAAGGAAGAGGCTGGGAGATCTATATTTTCCCTAATTTGTTTCTTTATTCCATTCCATATGAATCTGATTTTTTATTTGTGAATGTTGATCCATTTTCATAGGAGGAAGGATTCATGAAAGAACAATGATCATAAGAGGAAAGTGATACAGGAAAAGGTAGACAATCATCATCTTTAGACACAGATTTAAATGATAAAGTTGTTTGGCTCCCTAATTTTGACCTCTCATCTTTCAGATGATTTTATCTCTAATTTGTATCTTTGTTCTTTCAGAATTCAGATCAGTTCCTCGGAAACAAGTTAGGCATTCGAATCCTAAGGCGACAGTTTAACAATACCAATTTCCATGGAATGGCACCCGATCGCTTCAGGTAGGTACCTCCTATTAACTTATCCTACTTGGAGTTTGTTGGCTTCTCTTTTTTTTAACACAAAATGGTGGCCTGTAGATGTATGTGTTTATACAAATACCGGATCGTAAGTGTGTTAGAATATTTTAGAATATTTTCGGGTGAATAATGGGATATCCATTGAATTTTTTCATTGTTCATGTCTGAATCTGTTTTACATCATAGTGTTGAAATATTTTCGGGAGAATAATAACGAGACATGAAATTTTTCATTCTTCATGTCTGAATCTGTTTTACATCATAGTGTTGGAATATTTTTGGGAGAATAACGGGAATCCATTCCTCCCTTTAAATCCTACATAACTGAGTTGAACCATAATGATGGAATAACTGAGTTGAACCATTTTTTGAAACCAGCCTATCCTCTTCTAAACTCACCACATTATCGTGGTTGAAACCCTTGGGTTTTCACCATCGTGTTTTCTGGATAACGAGGGCATTTTTTCACCATTTTCTAGTTGTGGGTTTGTGGTGGGTTTCTCTGGTGCATATAAGTGTTGGAGGAGGCATGTTGGAGAGCCATTGCATAGCATTCTTGGAGGTAAGGAATCCTCTAGGAATCTTCATCAACCCAGAGATACCCACACATGTGGTCATGAATTTTACTTCAGAGCCTTATGTGACAATGCTTATCTGGCACTGCTATGGTTAGGATTCACAAGGCCAGTGATAATTTATAAGATATGTGTTGGGCATTCTAGGCATACAGTGTTCAGAATATCTTCCCCCACTTTGAAGAACGGTTGTCCTATATGCCAGATGCTGAAATTTGTTTTCAATATTCATAGCTTGTTATATAATAAGAACAAGTACCATACTTGTCAAGAAAAATATCAATAACATCCTTGATCTTCAGCCAATATGGATATAAGCTTTAGCTCTAGAAGATTAGAAGTTCATAAGATGTTTTGTGGCATCTATCTACCATGTGGCATGTTCTACTAGCAATCAGTTGTATCAAAATGTTCATCAATTTACCCATGTCTATTTATATCACAAGTATCACATTGTATTGTTAAATTTTTATATGCTTAGCTAAAAACATCAGTATTTCATTTCATTTCCATAACAAAAGCATATAAATAGGATCACTGAAAGAAACAGTATCACAAGAACAACACAGATTTATCCTGGGAAAACCCTAAAGGGAAAAACCCAACAAAAGCTTCCTCAATATAGATGCCCCAAAAAGGTAAAAAGGTAAAACCAACAAGGAGATCAAAAACCTGATCCTCCTCCTTCTCCAGCTACTTCTCTCCTCCACAAGTGTGCTACTCAAGTGAGTGTGTGTGTCACAAATGAGGAGCATTACACCTCTATTTATATTCATCCATTCACTTAAGTTAACTCATCTGTCATGTAGGCTCGAGTTAATCATGTAGGCTCGAGTTACACATGTAGGCTCAAGTAACCACACTGGGGTGCTAATGACCCATCTTTACAATTAGAGGGGACTGCCTCATGACTCTTATTAGTTCTTCCGATTAGGAGCATCGGGGTACAAAATAGTACAAGTGGTTCTCCCGGTAGGACCATCGAGGGCCACAAAGAAATACATATAGAATATTCTTTGAAGTTACAATATTTCAACACTCCCCCTTAACGAGAAGGGTATTCTATAACAACATCAACAACAACAATAATAGAAGAGAGATGGAGGACATCATCAAAATCATCAGGGTGATACATCTATAAATCATTGGAATCTTTTCAACATCATGTAGTCTTCATCTTCAATCTTTAGTCTTTAGCATCATCAATACTTTGACCGCTTCGATCAGCAACATCATCTTCAACACTTTGACCTTTCGATTAGCAACATCTTCTTCAGCACTTTGGCCTTTCAATCAGCAACAACATCATCATCATACTCTGATATTTCGATCAGAAACATCATCAAAACATCAACATCATCATCATCAAAATATCAACATCAAAATATCATCATCATCATACTCTGATATTTCAATCAGAATCATCATTATCATCAACCTCTGATCTTTCGATCAGAAACATCATCAATCGAACATCATCATACTCTAACATCAACTCATCATCATATTTTGATATTTCGATCAGTACGTCATCATCATCATACTTTGATAATACGGCATCATCATCATCAAGATCTCATCATCATCACATTTTGATCTTTCGATCAGAAACATCATCATCATCATCGCATTCTGATCTTTCAATCAGAAAACATCATCATCATCAGCAACATCATAATCATAAGCAACTTTTGATCTTTCGATCAGAAAACATCATCATCATCATATTTTGATCTTTCGATCAGAGAACATCATCATCAGCAACTTCTGATCTTTCGATCAGAGAAACATCATCATCATCATATTCTGATCTTTCGATCAGAGAACATCATCATCGCCAGCAACAACATCATCATCATATTCTAATCTTTCAATCAGAGAACATCATCATCAGCAGCAACTTCTGATCTTTCAATCAGAGAACATCATCATCAGCAGCAACATCATCATCATCATACTCTGATCTTTCGATCATAAACATCATCAACATAGAAACATCATCATCATACTCTGATATTTAGATTAGTACGTCATCATCATCATACTCTGATCTTTTGATCAGTATGTCATCATCACCATACTCTGATCTTTCGATTAGTACGTCATCATCATACTCTGATCTTTCGATCAATACATCATCATCATCATTAGCAACAACCTGCAATCCACAACTCAAAGACAAAAATTATTTGGATCACTTTTGGACTTAAAGTCTAGGGATGATACAATCCCACCACATTCTCGACAACCGAAGTTACCGGATTGATTACGGGAGAATCAGTCCCT
>LPNX010282792.1:265950-279352 GCA_001517045.1 Pseudotsuga menziesii
CTGATTAGGGTTTGTCAGAGAAACCCTAATTTTAAAAACTTGGAATTTTTAAGATTTGATAGGATAGAAATATATATCTCTTCAAATGGAGCTGTCTAATGTACTCCTTTTCTGAAAACAGTGGAGGGAAGCTCCTGAAACAGGAAGCCCTAGTTTTCCAATTTCTTCTGCAGAAATGCCTGTCACTGTTTCTATGATATATCCTAAATTAATGCTCCTATGTGTCTAAAATTTTGCACTGAGGTAACCTCACATGTCCCTGATTCAACACCATATGTTTCATTAGCATTGGTTTCACCAATTGGGATTTATGATCCTTTTCCCATGGTGACCTGTTACAAGACTGTTCAGAATAGTGAAGTTGTACAGACTGCCACGTGTCACTGTTTCATATTCTGGTTCTGCAATTTGGACCACAAAAATCACAGTCCATGATATTTCTGGAATATCTTTAGGAATTCAATTTGGACCTCTGTATCCCAAGCTATAACAATTGTCCCCAGGTGTCCTGTTTATGGATGAATTCTGGAAGAGGCAGAACCCTAACTTGGAGGGATCATATCTCCTAAAATATAGAGAATATGAGGCTGAATTTTGGACACAGTGTACATCAGGAGTTTATATTAGGCCGATGAAATTTTTAGATCGTGAACCTTCTCCAATCTCGGGATATAGTGAATTTACCAAAACTTAGCAGTTTTAGTATTTAGGGTTTTTCTAGCTTGGGGTCAAACTAGGGTTTAACTTTATTGGAGTTTCATCCAACCAAAAATCTTGATCCAGGTCCCTAAACTTCTATTTTGATGAGGAGAGCAATCCTATGCCAGGCTCACTCAAAAATTCCTCTCCAGCAAGAAGCCCTAATTTCTTCCGGGGAGAGAGGGAGAGCTATTTTGCCTTGTGAAAGCTATCCTATTCAGGGTGGCTCTGATACCATGTTAAATTTTTATATGCTTAGCTAAAAACATCAGTATTTCATTTCATTTCCATAACAAAAGCATATAAACAGGATCACTGAAAGAAACAGTATCACAAGAACAACACATATTTATCTTGGGAAAACCCTAAAGGGAAAAACCCAACAAAAGCTTCCTCAATATAGATGCCCCAAAAAGGTAAAAAGGTAAAACCAACAAGGAGATCAAAAACCTGATCCTCCTCCTTCTCCAGCTACTTCTCTCCTCTACAAGTGCGCTACTCAAGTGAGTGTGTATGTCACAAATGAGGAGCACTACACCTCTATTTATATTCATCCGTTCACTTAAGTTAACTCATCTGTCATGTAGGCTCAAGTTAATCATGTAGGCTCGAGTTACACATGTAGGCTCAAGTAACCACATTGGGGTGCTAATGACCCACCTTTACAATTAGAGGGGACTACCTCATGACTCTTATTAGTTCTTCCGATTAGGAGCATCGGGGTACAAAGTAACACAAGTGGTTCTCCCGGGAGGACCATTGGGGACCATAAAGAAATACATATAGAATATTCTTTGAAGTTACAATATTTCAACATGTATGCCCATTACAAACATGATGGGTCAATCCCTCATGTAGTTAGTTTCTTAGTTGCTTGGGCTACCATCTACAAAGCGGCATGCACATCTTCTTAAGAGAGTTGAAAGGAACATCGGTATACCTACATAGCATAATTACCAATTCAACAGTCCTTAAAAGGAACCGTGGTCCTTATTGGCAAAGATTTGAATGTCTATTAAAAACTCTAACTCATTCATGTTTTTGACTCCAAAGGCTGGCTTGTGTCATTCTTTGTACCCTACAATTGAAGTATTTTGAATTCAAACTAGCTGTCTCATATGTATTTTATAAGGATCAATGTTTCAGATTGGTCCCTCTCTTATATCTATTCTAGGTCCTTGCCTCTTAGGTTGTGTTGGGATTTTGCTAAGATTGTAGTCATATCATAGAGCTATATAATTTTATCTACAATACATTAACTAGTTTGAACATTGCATGTATAGAATCCTATTCTAACCCATTGCGGTTCTTGCAAACTGTATGGATGCTTTAGATCTACTGAACTAATTTCCTAAAGTTTATCCTAAGCACAAAGTCATTTACTGATGTGGCGATGTTCATGTGGCTTTGCTGATATGTCGATGCTGTCAACCGAAATATAAAATGGGCATTAACTTATAACAATTGCATCATTTGGGCTATGAAGATTTGATTTCCTCATGTTCAGCCATGCTATGGCCTAGCCTTTTTCTAATAGCTTTATAAAAAAAATCTAGAAAGTGTAATTGCAGAGCATCTTACTTTATAAATATCTTATATATGTTAGATAGATTTAATTGGATAATGCATCTGATTAGGTCTTGGAAAATTAATGTTCTCTATGTAGGTTCATAATGATGAAGAAGTCAGAGCCCTATTTAAGCAAGTATAGGGAGAGGTTCCAGGTTCACTGATATTTATCATGAAGGTTGCATCTCAGGTACTAAAATAATTCAAGAAATAATGAATGGTTGATAATGGAACTTGGATGACATTTCAGTTGTTGCGTACACACAACTTATAATGTTATTCATTATTGAAATGGAAATGGTTATTGATTTATGAGATTTTGTAGTGAGTGAAACATAGGTTTTTCTCTATTGTTATGTCTAATCCTATATGAGACAAGAGGTGGCAAAGTTTACTTTGGGCCTACTTTTTTGTTTATTCATGAGTAGTTAATGCTTCTATAACACATCAGTAACGCACATAACTCTGCCTCTACATAGTCGACATCTAGAAGTGCAGCTACTTTGTGACCAACATGGAAATGTGGCAGCTTTGCATAGCCATGACTGCAGTGTTCAAAAAAGGCACCAAAAGGTTGGGATTTCTCTCCATTTGTCTTATATGAATTCTGTTTTTCAATGAAATAGATTAGATGGAATATCATGTTAATGTATTTTTTATGTCTTGTCAAGTTAGGCATCTTAATCACTATGTTGAATACTGTGTTACTATTAGGACGCAGTGGACTCTCTATTGCACTGACATATATACATATAAAATAAGGAATCCTGTTACCATTATCACTAAATGCACATTATTTCAGAATTACTACTAAGCACTGGGTATGCAATTTTTGTTAAGGATGTTAGTTCTTTTTGATTTACAGATTATAGAAGAGGGTCCAATTACAGTTGCTCCACCTGAAACTGTGAAGCAATTAAAGCAGGGTGCACGGAGACTTGCAAAGTGTGTAAATTATATTAGGGCTGCAACTGTTGAGTATCTTTAGAACTGAATCCTCGTTTACATGTATATAGAATTTGCTTCAGTAAGCATTATAAGCATGGAACTAATAATGTTGGATTTGAATTTCTAGTTGTCTTGAGGTGAATAGAATGGTTGCTTTATTAAGTTGACATGCCTTCGTAGGTTGAGCATCCTGTTACAGAGTGGATAGATAAAATGAACTTACCTGCAACTCAAGTTGTTATAGGCATGGGCGTTCCTCTTTGGAAGATTCCTAGTATGCACTTAGTAATGCTGCAGGTTGAATTATCTTTGTTGATATTCTATTATGATGACACTGATGGAAACCTACTATGCGCTGATGTTCTTGGAGTTTGTATGACTTAGTAATAAGACAATTTTATGGAAAGGAATGCGCAACAGGATATGATTCTTGGCGGAAGACAGTGGTGATAGCTACTCCATTTGATTTTGACTTGGAAGAATTTGTCAGACCAAAAGGACACTGTGTAGCAGTCCGTGTGGAAAGTGAAGATCCTGATGATGGTTTTAAGCCTACCAATGGCAAAGTGTAGGTCTGAAACAATGCTATTAGGTATACTTATATAGAGATATTAGGGTGGAAATAAATTGGAGTTTTTTTTTTAGAAATTAAAACATAGATACCTTTTGTGGATAGTTATTTTGTGCTTGAAATTTGTCTTGTATTTGTGAAATATTTGCAGGAACTCAACTTTAAAAGCAAGCCAAATGTATGGGCATATTTCTCTATTAAGGCATTGACCTCTCTTTGTACATAATATAACTTGAATTGCTATTTCATATTTCCTCTTGCATCTCACCCTCCAAATACATGGAGCATGCTCTTGCCTCATGGAACGCCATATGGGACATGAAGTAGTGGGTCATTGCAATGACTTCGTGATGCAAAAGCTCTCTACAAATTGGTAGGATATGTATAAATTCATCTACTTTATGCCCTTCTCTATAGCAGGGTTATTAGTCTTTGCTTGCCTTGGTGGCAAGATTCCAACTTCAATCACATACAGTGAAAAGTGGGAAAAACAATTCTTCATGTGCCCTGTGATTCCTTTAAGTAACTATTGCATCACATCCTCTGGTTTCCATTTGCACATTTGTGAATCATGGATTTCATATAATGTAGCTATCAAAGTTCCCCCAAAAGACTAAAATTACCATGCAATACCTAAATCCTAAAAGTGTTGAAATTTGTAACATGATTTTGACTAAAATAAACTCATTTGCTTTTCATGTTCATTGCAGTCAGGAGGAGGAAGCCACGAGATTTCAGATTCTCAGTTTGGTATGTACACATTTATTTTTTAGTGGCTTAATAATTGCTTCTATTAAAGGTCTGTACTGTTCATAACAAATAGTTATCAGTTTCAAGTCACTTGTTTGCTTTTGGAGAATCTCGAGCTTTGGCCATAGCTAATATGGTACTTGGACTGAAAGAAATTCATATTCGAGGAGATATTCGTACTAATGTTGACTACACAGTTGACCTTCTCCATGTATGTTAATAATTTTAGATATGCAACATTAACAATACATCGTGCTATGAAACTTTCTTAGGTATGGTTCCAAGTAAATCATGTGGGGAAATTTTTACACTGTTATATGATAGTATTGTTTATTATAGAGCTATGTGAAAGATCGGTGTTCATTTTTTACAGGATGTGGAATATAGAGAAAACAAGATTCATATAGGTTGGCTTGACAGTCGAATTGCAATGCATGTTAGAGCAGAGAGGCCACCTTGGTATATTTCAATGGTTGGAGGAGCACTCTATGTAAGCCTTTGAATCAGTTCAAGTTTTGTAAAACCTTGAGGGACTAGTATGCCCTGTTATTGCCTTTGTTTATCATTTACCCAATATTGAGCTCAGACATGCTCATTTTATATCAGAAATCATCAGCGATGAGTGCCACAATCGTTTCTGAATATATTGGGTATCTTGAGAAAGGACAAATCCCTCCCAAGGTAGGCTGTGTAAATCTTGTACCTTTATGGAGGGAAATTTGTCAGAGACATGTCTTATGTGACACTGTGACCCTTTTAATCTTTAAAATTTGTATTAATGTATGTTTTTGAAATGCAGAATATCTCTTTGGTAAACTCTGTAGTGTCTCTTAACATTGAAGGGATCAAATATACGGTATGCATTCCTTTAAAAGTTGACCGTCAGTTCTATCTGTTTTGCTAATTAGTTTATTATTTCAAAGTGGAATAACATATATTATTTCACAGTGGAATGACATAAGCTCTATTTTTATATGGAATTTCATCTTTATTTGTAGATTGAAATGGTAATGGGAGGACCAGGAAGCTATAGACTAAGGCTTAACCAATAAGAAGTTGAAGCCGAAATACACACACTACGTGATGGAGGGATACTAATGCAAGTGCCTCTCTCTATTTCCTTATGTTTTACATTCATACCCTTTGCATTGTATGTTACAAACTAACCTCGGGATATTTGTCCTAACATGGAATTTTTTATTTTTCCCATTTAATTTTGTTGAATTGAATGGAAAAACCAAAATTGGGCCTTCAAAACATTTGAAATGCATAGCAACTGGCCTTATGGAGATATGATAGTTGATATGATAATTTCTCTCAAGTGAAAGGTTTGTTTTTTTGTTGTTGTTCTCTAATAGTTCTCCACTTTCAAATCTCAAAGCTTGAAGCTTCTCAACCACTCTGACTGCATTCTTGGCTACACTTTCTACCCCCTCAACTTGAAAATCATATGTTCCCATTTTCTCAAGGCTTTTCCTTTTCTCGTCTCCTTTTTTGGAGATCTGTCCAACTCATGGTTACATATCCCCTCGTCTTCAAATAAGAAAAGTTACTCTTCAAGGGGTTTTCAATATTATTTAGTATCCACAACATCAACTCTGGGCTTTGTTTCCCTAAAATATTTGGGGTACTTGTGATGGTTTTTTCATCTTTGACTCTTTCTACAAATATTGTTGGTCTACAAACCTCTCTGGGGTCCTCTTCAAGCTTTTTTACTAGCTTCTTTATCTTCTGTTTTCTTCTTCACAACAGTTGTCTTCATCGGGCTTTCTTATCCTTCCATTGTGCAATTTATTCTTCACAAACTTCTTCCATACTCTTTTCAGAATCCCTTCACTCCTCAGGATTCACTTGTTTCTCTCCTTGACAATAGGTTCCAATGTCACAACTATTTGTTGGGATCATCTGAGTTAACAAGAAGCCTCCAACCTCACTATACTTTCTCTGATAGTAATTGATGCAAAGAGACTAAGCCCCCTGTGAACTGGAGCAAATTGAAAACATAGTGGAACAATGACAACTCAAATGCATATGTTTTTGCAAATTAATTTATCAAAGGCATCACTCATCATCATCTATATGCATTAATTATAATAGAGTTTATCACAATAGAGATTAAACGCCAACTATAAACTCTATTATTCTTCTCTTAAATCATGTCGAAATCTCTCATGCCAGTTGCTAAATTGCAGAGAAACAATAAAACACTCAGAGGTCTTTATAGAGGAAAAGCCCCATTTACTGCCAAGTCTCACAGAAAACTTGTCCTAAGAATCCCTTCCCCCTTTCACAACAATTCCATGAAGCTTTATCTTCGTGGTGGAATGTTTAGATTAATTGGAATTCTGAACTGCTTCTAAACTCTGTTACCATCTATCATTTCCATCTAACACCTGACCCCCTTTACACAGACTAATGTGAATGCCATCGTGTACTTTATCACTAGTGGAATGGAATTCCAACAAAGCACAAACAACCACTAAACAAACAACATCAACTATTATCCATATGCCATGGCGTTCTAATTGGCATGGTGAGAAAATATTGTGAAATAGAAATCCATAGGTAATTGTAGAGGTTCATGTCACTTAAGTTACATGTTCTTTAATTTTCCATCACTTTGTCAAAAATTCTAATGTTAAAATGGGAATTTACAACTTACACAAGGACTACTTAAATGCACACAACAGTGAAACTAAATATGTAAACATGTACTATGCCACGTTTCCTTCAAAACCCGTATCTCAGATTTGCCACCACCACCATCTAGTGCACCCAAAGTGTCACCCAAGTTACTCACTGACACCATTTTGTTGCACAAAAATACATGCCCAAGTTTCAATACTTGTTGAATTCAAATGATTCCACTTTTTGAGTGTTATTCTAACAATATAGACCTTTTTGTGTTTACAGCATTTCATTTCTTGGGAAAAACATCTCTGTTGCACAAAAAGAAGACAAATTTGCTTATTAAACAGACAGTGAAAATCAAGCTCAGGTGGCTTCTTGAACTACATGCTGAGACTAGGGTAATAATTTTTTTTTTAAATGAACCGCATAGGTGCTGTCAATCATCACTGCTCTACAAGACTATTATCATTTCTTCTAGAAATCCTCCAAAATGAAATATCCTCAACATTTCCTCTGACTCATTAGTTGCTTCTTGGATTTTATCTTTTTTGTAAAGGCTGTACTTTCTCTACAGAATCCTTTAATCTAGTTCGAGCCTCAGTTATATTTTCCTTTCATAAGTACAGGTTTGATGAACTATCAATAATTTAATTTAATTTGTTGAGACAAATAGATTAAAACATGTGGAGATATTATTTGAATGGCTTTTGATTGTGAATACGTGAAATACATACTATCATTTTGTTCACTAGCTAACTAAGGATTTACTTGATGTAGTGGGAAAACATCCATGGCAGCAACAATTGGCATTGACAGCAAATTTCCATTTGTTAAAGTAGTAAGTGCTTCATGTCCTTTCTCGTTAAGGGTTTTCTCAGCCTATTACTTTCTAGGCAATATCGATTTTTAGTCATTTTGTTGTATGACATGTATCTGCAGAGTCTATGATTGGATTGAGTGAGAGAAGCAAATGTGCAGTTATAGTCAAGGTTAGCCTTAATCGAATATGATGTCTGTTAACTATTAAGATTCTGTGAATGTGGGTTGGAATTCATCTAAAGGAATACATCACATTTGAACTATGTTCTGTAATTTGACAGGTTTTTGAGGATGCATACAAGTCTCCATTGAGTATTATCATCCTTGATGATATTGAATGGTATTTTTTGCACTTTTTTTGAAGTACAACTTTATTAGTGATTTTATGCTTGTGCTTTTAGCTAATTTTGAAGCCTTAAAAATGCATTTTAGCTTCTGCACTTGTTATTCAGTTGTCTATGAGCAGTAAAGTAATCTTCCCATTTATTCCTTGAGTTTTGAATCGATTGTATACTGGGTTCCAGATTACTGGAGTTTGTGGTGATTGGGCCTCGGTTTTCAAAATTGATCTCATCAACATTGTTGGTGCTTCTTAAGAAAATCCCCCCAAGGTACTTAACTTCAAATATCTTGAACACCATGATTAGGCCAATTTTTTTTCCTTTGCCCTTGAGAATAGGGCGTTCCAGAACATGAACAATGTTGCCAGTCATATGGTGGGGTTAGCTAAGTTATTTGAGATGTAGTTGGGTTTCTTATAACCATGCAGGTTTTAAGCTGACAGATTATTTGCCACTGTTTTCTAATAAAAACTAACCTGAGAAGGAATCTGTTGGTTATTGGGACTACAAGTGAAGTGCATGTCCTTGAGTCTCTGGGTATTCGCAAGGCATTTGGTATCACATTTCATGTGCCAACCTTAAGGCATCTGGACACAAAGAAGGTATTTATTGAATAGTTTGTTATTAATCAAGGTGTAGTTCAGTGACCTGGTTTGGTTACGAATATAGAAGTTTGATGGTGTTATCCCCTTTATTTGGCTTAAAATATGAAAAACCATTCTCAGGTACTAGGAAATTAGGGCCTCTATTACTTGGGGGTCTTCGCTTGTCTTTGTTAACTTTTCACAATAAACAATTTTGCAGAGGGGTATCCTATTAATGGCTGATAGGATGATAACAATTGTGGATTAGTGCACGTATCTTTATATTTTCTTAGATGAATTCGTGCAGGTTCTAGAGAAGCTATCTATGTTTGTAGAAGATGATCTTGATGCAGCAGTGGAAGCTGTTGATGAGGTTTGTAATGCATAGGAAGAAATTCTTTTCAATAGTGGCATTGAGCTGTCAAATTTAAACTCAATTGGTGCATTGAATTTGCATTTCTATCTGACAATGGGATTATTTATTATGCTAGTGTTGTTAAAAGCATCCTTTCTAATGGGTGTTAATGGACTGCCTACACATTTCATACTTCAAGCGTTTATACTACTAGATGCAGGAAGAAAAACTGAAGTAATCTCTTGTGCAGATACCAATCAAGAAGTTGTTTATGTTAGTGGAGATGGCGACACAAGGCGGGAAAGGAAACAGTGCGGAAGCTATCTACTCTGGAAAGGAGAAAATAAACATTAATAATTTCTTTGATTCCCTTCGTTATCTTACTGGAAATGATGATGACTTGGATTAGTTCAAGCTATGTCCTTGATCTTCTATAGCACTTCCTTTGCCAAAAATAGCATATGAGGATTTGAAAGACATTTGTTGGTTTCAATACCCAATGTTTTGTAGAGTCCGGCTCAACTTTCTTAAGGAAATTCTTATTGCCTTTTTCTATGATGATCTGCAGGAAGCTGTGTTGTTTGATTGCATGAATTGTTTTTTTTTTGGTCATGAAAGTTCCTGCAGTCATTTTTGACAAATTGCGACATGCTTGGTCTGTTCGCCAAAATGTTATCCATTTTGTATATTTTCAGAAACAGTTTTTCTATTGAAGAAGTCATTTTTGTTAATATAATGAGAATAAGAGACATTTTGTTAATATAATGAGAATAAGAGCCATTTTAAAATGTTAGATATAGTAAAGGTATTCTATTCCAATTGAAATTGTAAATGTTGTAAGTGGACTTCAACCAGTATGGTTTGAAGGGAAAGATATGTGCGTCCGAAGGATGTATTCAGTAACTTCTCCACATTTACCTTATTGTTATACTTATTAAGAATTATTTACCAGATATCAATAGTATAAGCATCAGGGTAAATGCATATCGAAATACCAATTGATTATTCTTGCAACCATCTGGCATGGGTCTTAAATTTGCAATCTCTTCAGTAATTGCCACTCAAGATATTATAATAAATTTTCTCTTCTTTCTCTTTTCCCAACATTGCATATGGATTTGACACCACTCAGTGTAGGGAATATTGCCCTAACATTGCATCTGAATTTGATACCACTTAGTGTAGGGAAGATTACCCCCTTGGGATTAAAGCCTGCACATAACACGTATAAGTAGAGTCTACATCATTAAACATAACTAGTCTATAGCATTAAACATCATTAAATAATTACACTTCTAAACCAGACATCAACACATATACATCTAATAGATAACAATATAATTCTTCTCATTAATTTACAACATCACAAAAAACATTACAATACTTCGCTTTGTTAGTTTTTCATCATATAAGCTAGCATTATGATCTTAGGATCTTTTCACTGAGAGAATAACAAGCACAGCAATAAAACATAAGCACATCACAAGAGACAAGAGACAAGAGACACAAAGAGTTTTCCTCGGGGAAACCATAAAGGAGAAAACCCCGCAACTTCCTCAGAGATAGAATCAGCACCAAAACAGTAAAAGCCCCAAAATAGTAAGATGCACTCCCGACAGCAGTAGTCTTCTTCTTGTCTAGTCCCAGTGTATTTCCTTCCTCACTAATGTGCCACACTTGAGTGAGTGAGTGATGTGTTGCAAGTGATAAATAGAGAGGCTCTCACTCTCTATTTATATTCTTCCGTTCACTTGAAGTGCACTCCAACATGTCGGCCTCACTTAACAATTACTTACTAGAGCCGACATCTCTAGGAGTGTCTAATAACCCTAGTGCCCCGAAACTGTGGGGACTTTAACAATGACTTGACATGACTTATTTACATTATTGATCCTCCCGATCAGAACATCGGGGTATGACAATATGACTCAAATACATAATAGAAACATCCCGGAATAAACATCGGGTTACAATACATAAGATACATAGATGAATACATTCCGAAGTTACAAATACATCAACATGCTTGACTCTTTGGCTTGTGCTTTTATCCTCCCTATTCCATCATATTTGTTAATGGTAAGGGCTAGTTTGATGGTGTTTTCTCTAGTACATATGTTTGAAATAATTGCATAAATTCAATCAACGTGTGCATGTATTTTACGATATTCATATTTTTACATGAATGTGTTTTCTCTTAAGGACTTGTCCAGAAATGGAAACATGGGCCAAGATTCAATATTGATATGTATCGTTTGATATAAGGAAGTGAAATTTAGGATGAGATGTAAAATTTCACTTGTCAACCAATATATGACGAGTGAAATTTTGTCTTTGTTCATTATGCTGACCATGCCAATGCCATAGAAAATAGTGAAAAGAAAGATTTATGCACATAGACAAACTTGACTTGACGAGAAAATCAAGTACAATAGTCCTGATTTCTGCCTAAAAGCTCAAATACGGATGCAATTTGGAAGCCTGAACTTCAAATGTTGTACCTTTATCAACTCCAAATGTTGAAATCCAGGAACTTGCTTAGAGACAAATGTTGTGAGGTCCTCTTCTTTCAAATTTGATGGGATATTACCAAGGAAAAGGTGATTTTTTAGTTGGGATTCCGATACTCTTAATTTCTTGTCCTGAATTTCAAGAAAGCTGTAAGTTAGACAGATAGGTAAACTTCAACTATATCCTCTTAATTTCTTGTCCTGAATTTCAAGAAAGATGTTAGTTAGACATATAGGTAAACTTCAACTATGAAGCATATTAATGATAAAGGTTCTCAGATGATTTGAAAGGAAAATTGGCAACAACCTCAAAACCATTCAATGTCTCAATGGCCTTCTTGGCACTCTCCTTGGTTGTGAAGGTAACAAATGCATATTCTAACTTGCTTGCCTCTTGTTTTATATTAACCTATTAAAATTCACAACATTTTAGTACAACAAAAATCAATATGAAGAAACTAGCCACTAATAAGGGTAAAAAATTCATTTAAAAATAGAAGATAAAACATTTACCTCAAAAACCTCTCCATGTTGCTCACAAAGACTTGTTAAATATTCCTTGGTTATATTCCGAGGTAAATTACCTACAAATACTTCAGTACCATGTGGAGGGTGTGCTAACAATTCCTCATCATTACACTCTTCTTTTTCCTTATCATCCTTCTCTCCATTGCCTTCTGCAGGCAAGGCATCCTCTACAGTATCATTATTGGAATCATATTCAGGTAATTTTTCAAGGTCCACATTTGACACATTGGCATCTTGGTCAGATTCTTGTTCATCCTGTGAACTTGATCCTTCATCCTCTGTTAGTTCAAGATCAAGGCCTTCTTGACCATCATTTTTCTCTTCCTCTACAACATCTCCCTCATCCTCTACTTCCTCATTCATTATTTCTTTTGGCTCTTCTTCATCACCATCAAGGTCAACTTGCTCTTCATCACACTCATCATGCAAATCTTTAGCAAATCCTTTTGCTGCCTGAATGCCACCTACAAACCTTAAAGGGAAACTGTGGAGGAGGCAGAGAAAAAAGGAGTATTTGCAAAAAGAGGGACAAAAATATACTGGAGATAGAACAAGTGAAATTGCAGCTGGTTTCATAGAGTGAGAATCTCAAAGTAAATATAAGGGCCATGAGAAATGCCTTGAGAGATATTACTGAATGAAATTTAAAAGGGAGGATACCAGAGAGTAAATTTAACAAAGGTAGAGCTGATATAGAAGTATGAATCAAGAAGACACCCCCAATGTCTAGACGGGTGATTCCATGAAGATGGGTAACACTTTTTGGCCAAATTTGGCGATGAAAACCTGATTTTTTACTCATGTGCTAGATAGAAGCCCTCAAAACGCATATATGCCATGTGAATTTTGACTTGCAGTAAAAAAACAAATTGTAGAATATTATGTTGGCTTCATGGTTATATTTTTTTTTAAATATTTCGATGTCATTTAATGTGTGAATTTTTGCATTTAATGAACTGTGTGACCTTAAAACTTTGAAGAAGCTAATAAGTGGCTAGTGTCCACGTAGAGTAATTCAATCTTGCATTAATAATTTTAAAAAACTATTTATATGAGCATGATCTACATAAAATGCAGTGTGATGTGCATATTTTTTT
>LPNX010282815.1:1608-43395 GCA_001517045.1 Pseudotsuga menziesii
ATATTAATAAATTCAAAGTGTGGCAACTCAACACCAATTTCAAAGAATTATATAGAAGCTAGAAGAGGTGAAAGTTCAGAAAAGGTTTCCAAAATATAGAGGTAAATATTACTTGCACACATTTGTTTTTTATGGATTTGATTAATCCTTTTGGTGTTAGTGGTGATGTTACATGATATATCAATATGAAAAATCCACATCTCTTTACTTTTGGGAACACAAAATTGCAGTACATGAGTGCCACTACTCAAGTTGCAGCTAAAGAAAATCAATGGCAGAACCATAACACAGCACTTGGTGCAAAGGAAGGAGTACCAAATGAGGATTCCACTTGGGAACATGAAAAAATATTGCAGCATACAAACTTGAAATTTCTTGAGGACAAGCAATCTTGAGTGGGGATGATTTGTCATGTCCCCAATTAAATAATTGCATAGCAGGACAATTCCATCAATCCTACTAGTTCCCTAGGTTGGATGGATACATCTGGAATTTTAATAAGGGAGCTAATAAATGATGTTTTAACATTAAAATAGCATAAATATTTATCAAAGGAGCTAAATAAATAAATACAAGGGAAAATCAAAGTGGCAATTGATCATGAAGACACATGGAGGATGTGGGACCCACACAAGCTAGATTTTATATGCCACATGGCATATTCCTCTTGTCATTTCGAAAGCATAAGAAGTCGAAGGATCTTGGGATGAGTTGGAAGGTAAATATACTTGGCATGAGTCAATTAAGGTCGAATTGGACTGGAAGAGTAACTCCCATGGAAGAGGAATAGGCATTTTGGAGCTAATGAGACACTTGGACTAGATTCCCTAGCTCTATGAAAAAAATGATGAAGATGCTATGAAACCTATGACACAAATCAGATATGAAGGCTAAAATCTGACATATATGACATGGCAGGGATAAAAATATCTCCAAGAGGTCACTCAAGGGATTTGGGGTAGTGTTGGAAAGCAACACCCTTTGGAGCATTTTGGAATGCAAATAATTTCAAAAATGTAATCTTTGATTGACATTTGATATTTTCACCTAGATCAACACTCATCATGGTTACTCTAGGAGTGCCCTAAGAATATTTGATTCTTAAGGAACTCCCGATAGAAGTTTAATTTATTCATCGATTCACAAGGATTAACATTAGCATTTAATTCTCATGATCTTAAACCCTCATTTCTTTTAATCATCTTGAAAACTATAATTACAGAAGTTAGTAGCTCCTATTTGCATTTCCACTTATCACTCATGCATGTTTAAAATCAAATGAATTTATAATTATTAATTCAAACAAGCTAATACATAGTTTGATAACTGTTAATGTTTAGTTCATATAGGAGACCTAATAAAGCTTTATCACTTCTGAATTATTTATCTTATCTTATTTGTCATAAGGTTTTAAAGTGTATTTAATATAATTTTCATATGCCACACATTACTATACACTTATCCTTATTTCGAAATTTGTATTTCTGAAATGAGTTAGTGTTAAAGTTTGCCATGAGGATCTAAGATGACTTTTAGAGTTTTTGACATAGGTTTGGTTACATTATAAATTATTTCCCGATCATTTTTTTTAATAACCTTGATCGTGAGTTTATCAATTATATCCTTAGTTGGTTACATTATTATGGTTTTATTCTATGAATGAAGGATTGAGACTTTGTAACCATTCTATCATGTTTTGAAACGACGAGTTTTTTCTGGGTCATCACAATATTATGAAAATATCAATCAGAGTTAAGGTTATGATTGAAATTAGGGTTTTGATATTCGTGTCACTTGAATGTTTCCATCTATCGATTTTCATCATGCAAAACACCACACTTGAGTGGTTGCTCATTTGATTTTCCTACGGATCATTATGGTTTGTTAAATGCTTATAGATCTCATTTATTTGTCAACTCGCAGTATGATGACCTTGCAGAGAAATTCACAGTGCTTTGATAAAATAGGGCATTCTAGAATGTTGATGGAAATGCATGGAATGTGGATAAATTGACTGTATGTTTCAGTCTGGTTTTCGGAAACCCTCAAAGTTTGCGTAATTGTTGCTATGGCTCCGGTGTCCAATTTCTAAGGCGTTTGCAGAATTGTTTGATGGGATTAATGCACAAGTCAAGGACATTGAATTAAGGCTGACTGAAGAATTTATTTCTCAAGCCATTGGTTTATCATCAAACAAAAAAAGGCAGGTAGATACAGAACCATCAAAGATCACAAGAACTGGATCACGCACCCGGCGAGAGAGGAAAATTTCGGTGTCTATTTGTCAACAAACCATTTTGAATATGGAAAAATCATTGAAAACCCACTTCACAAATGGGCCAAGTTACCCTTAACCGTTGGCCATTTTCAAAATGAATGCAGGATTTGTGAGATACACATACCTATTTGAGCTATATTAATTTGAGAAATTCACCAGACATCTCATTCATTTCTATATGTTCATCATTGCATGTTGCTAACAGATTTTGTTTGACATTTACAGGTGTTAATGAAACTGTTGGGATAAAGTTGGATGCTGGCCTACATTTGTGCTCTTTTGATTATGCTTGGTTACTCAATGAAGGATGTTTCAGGATTGCAATTGACTGATTCTCTGTGATTGTTGCACTTTTGTTTCTAAGCCTTTATTAGCGTGGATTATCCAATATGGTGTTATCACGATTTGGAGAATATAACACTGGATTTTCTCCAGTAAATTGATCTTCTTGGTGTATTTTTCTCTCCAGATGGTTCTATAACAGCATACCTATGATTTTGGTCGTGGTTGAACTATATTTGGATAAAATCCATATATTTTCTAAGGAATAGGACTTTTAGTTATTCAGTTGTAGTTTTTAGCTTTCTTTATAAGCAACCTCTAAACAGAAGTAAAGGGTTCGAATCCTAAAACTTGTGGAGAACAAATATATTACAGTACTTTAATATTATTCTGTTAGGCTTGTGTTCCTTTAGAACTACTTCTGAGGACTACTGGATTTTACAGAGATTCTGAAGACATTAGCTAAGTCTGTCAGTTATATCATGATGTCTTAATGTTTCTTCTCCTATGTTGAATTTCCTTTTCATATATATGTATCGTTATAATATATGTGAAAGCACTTTTTATTGGATTCTGAATGAAGGACATAGTCTTGAAATGTGAATGATTCGTTGTCATATGGAAAAGTAAATGAGTTTCTTCATGATTCTTTTTCAGTTGATTATGAGATTGTGTTGTATGAAGTACTAACTATGTGAGTTGACTTTGTTTCATTTCTACGTTAGTACCTGAGTGTACTTGTCATGCTTCAATACTATGTTAAGTCTATTTTGATTACAAGTTTTATTTCATGTTCAAATTAATTTATGATAAGATGTTGTTTTATTGTAAGTTGATTTAGATCTATTTCTGTTGATTGTGGGCTTTTCTAACATTGCAGGATTATAGATCATTTTTTATAATAAAACCTATTATCAGAGTATTAATTCAAGCTCCCAGTTTGGGATAGTTAACTTGCATCTAAGTCATTACAGAATAGGATTAGGAGCTACTATTCTTCATACTTAGCTTAGGTTAGTTTTTCAGCATCAGTTAGTCATTAGGTTGAATTTCTTTGATTTATCAGAGGATTCTGTTTAGTACAACTAATCACTTTTACCTAAAGAGACTCTCGAGTTTGAGAGCACAGTTTTCAGGCAGTAGGGCCTTGATCCTGTGAGAGATAGTTATCCCAAACATACACAAGACTGTGTTAAGTCGAGTGTGTGGGTTGTCTTTCTGTAAGTTGGCCTAGGAGATTTTTTCCGGCCAACAAATGGCTCTAGAAGGAGGGCCGAGGTAAAACATATTATTTCATTTTTTTTAATTATTTAAATAATCATTTAGCCTCTAGATCTTGTATTTCAGTTTTATAATTTTATTCTTTTAGTGGTCACATGTGTGCTTAAGGGCTGGTTAGATGACAAGCTAACCATTTGAAGAGTGAATTAATATTGATTGTTTATCATTCATGCCTCATTCCCAAATTCCTGTTTGGAAATCAATTGTTATTTTTACATTGATTGATATTCCCAATGAGATAGTTAAACTCTTGTCGAAACTTGAATTTTATGGTGAACGCGATATATCTGCAAGAAAACACCTCAAGAAGTTTTTGCCTAAATGTAATAAACATAAGATTATTGATCTTAGTGCTACTTGTAGGTTGTTTGCTCTTACCCTCAAAGGAAGAATCAAATGCTGGTTGGAAACATTTCCACCTAATTTCTTTTTTACATGGTTTCAATTTGCCCATGAATTTTTGGATACTTTTAAGGATTATGATTCTAATCAAATATGTAGTGAATTGCAGGCTCTTCGAAGGAAGAAAGGTGAATCTGCAGAAGACTTTTCAGTAAGGATTTCTCATATCCTTTGCAAATTTCATATTACTAATTTACCTTCTGAATCTGATCATTTAAATATTGTTTTCAACTCTCAAGTTCCTCTTATTCAACAAAATCAAGACATTTGTCAAAACGATGTTTCAACAAATCATTTACCAACTCTTCTAGAAACTTCTTCCTCTATCATTGATTCAAATACTTCCATAAGTTCTACCCAACCCCAAGGTGACAAGATCAAAGTCGAAGAAGTACCAACTCCTTCCGATGATTATTCTCTTCTCAAAGGAGAAAGGCATACTTCTTTTATCCAAAATATTGAACCTATATATATTAAGGAATCAAATGGAAAAGAACTTATTCATGATGAATTTATTTGTATAGATAGAGAAGTTGATTATGTTGATGAACGACAATATTCAGATTATTTTGTTACAAAAATAGATCAAGATGAATGAATTATAAATCAAACTATATGTTCACCATTTTCTAATTTTTGTACTAATTCTTCTTTCGATCCAATTATCAAAGAACACAAATATGTTAATGATAATTTTATGTGTTCTATAAATTCAATAGAAAAAGTTTAAAAAGATGACATGAATCTTAGTCAGTCAACTAAATGTTGTTCACGAAAAGAGATTGATCTTTTTCAAGCAAAGATCGATAAAAGTTTTGATTTACATGAAGGATTATCAATTAATCTTGATCTCGAACCAATTTCATATGGAATCCTTAAAGGTACATCACCAAATTATATTGAAAATAATCAGGTAATAAAAGAGAAATCTTTTGGAAATATTAATGATCTTTCTAAATTGAGAGACTCTTTTAATTTCCTCACTTCTAATTCTTATTTTTCTATTTATCCTGATTTATTTTCTGATTTTGATATGCGTAGGATTCCATCTGAATTACCTAACTATGTGACTTCAAAATCACATTTTTATGAAATATCTAACATCGATGATTCACTTATTACGCATGAGTTTGAGGGATTGGAACATATTTCATTATTAAATCATCATTCGATACAATGTTTTAAAGAGAAAGAAGGTTTATTGCAAAATGGTTACATTCAACTGATATTTGATGAGAATAAAACACAAATTTTTGTTGAAACTAAAAATGTTTGTTCTCGTCAGAATTACTTATATGAGAGATATAATTTGATTGGTGATAATAAAATATTTGCTGAAGAGTTTCCTATAACTTGTGATCACCAAAGACTTACATCTCTTTTAATTGATTCATCTTTAGTTGCAGATCCTCTTAACAAGATTATTTCTTTTGATATTAGGTCATCACCAATTCACTCACCTATTACATCATTTCATGATCCTACTTTGTATCTAAAACCAATTCTTCCAATTGTTAATGTGACTAATGCTAGTTATTTGATTCTTCAAATTGATTCACCTAAGATATATTTGCCACCTATGGATTTCATGTTGGTAGATCATACTTTGCATTCTAAGTTTTACGACAGGATTGCAGAGTGGCTCGAAAATTCTTATCTCAAAAGGTTTCCAAAAAATTGTAAATTTGTCTTATTATTGTATGTTTCAAATGGTAAGGATGATAAACTTCTTTTTAGTTTTCTCTTATTGACATATCATTTCTGGTTACTATTAGGAAAACATGTCATTTTTACCGGATTAGAGATGCTTTGATGGCTTCATTGGCTATTTCATTTTACTTGATTTTCATTACAATTGTATTCTTTTGTACATAGTTAGGCTTAGGTTTAGATTAATTTTTCTTCATTTTTACCCTTTCTTGTTTGAATAAATGCAGTTATGAGGACGATGCTAATTTCAAGAGGGGACACTTATTGATACATTCAGGGATGTTTTCTTTACCTTTGAATCTATTGCTTATAATTAGATTTATTTAAATTTTTTCTGTTAAGTCATATATCTTTTACTTTTTCGACTTAATTGGGAAAATGTTTTATACATTCTTATGATCATAAGAAATAACTTTTAAGAAAACGAAGAATGTTGTGCAAATCAATACCAAAATCTTTTCAATTGTAACTGCATATGTAATTAAGACTTAGTTTAAATTTGTTTATTTTTGGTTTGTTTTCCTCTGCTTATCAATAAGAGCGACCTAACTTATTAAAACATCTTGATTATTTTTAACAGATCCTTATGTCGCAAATTATAGAGAGACATATTTTTCATCTTGTAGAAATTAATTCTCTTTTGTCATTTGTGATATAACTATTTCATGTTTCTCCACTTAAGATGTTAATCTATTCAGGGCTTAGTCTTTATTTTTACATTTGCATACATCCATTTTAGATTTCTTACTTTGATTGGTTTTATTTTGCGAGTTGATAGTATTTTCTTTTAAGTGGTTTGCTTGTTTTCCAAAAAGGGGTAAACTAATTTTAGCATATGGGGATCAAAACCATGTATTTCTGTCAAATATTTGATCAAAATCATTTTCTGTTAAAGGGATATCATTATAAAGACACTCTTCTTTTGTCAAGATTCTAACCGTAGCGAGATTAGTCTTGGCTTTGAAAAATTTATTATGGAACATATTGATGGATTAATTGAGTTACTCGGCTATTATCTAAGATCTTTATCTTTCAAAATGATGCTATAGTGTAGATGAGTTTCTTTTCAAAGGAATCATTTTCCCTAAATTGAAGTAAGTCAGGAATTGTAAGTTATCTTTTAGACTTTTTACGCCATCCTTTGCTCTTTAGTGGTCCATTTGGATCTGCTTCCCCATCCACTAAGTAATCTCTCTTGAGATTAACAATAATCTTAATATTATTCATTGTACATAACATTAATAAAATATAAGGGATTAACTAAAGAACGGGAGGTCTCATCACGAGCTTACTCATCATGATCATAAGCTCTGTTGAAGTGACATTACTGCATCTAGTTACCAAGCCAGGGTGATGGCACTTAATCATTGATTAGGAGAAAGGAGGTCTCATCACGAGCTGACCTTTTGATTTTTCAGCAGTTCTTGTGAATGATGCTGCCAGCATCTAGTTACCAAGCCAAGATAGTAGTTTCCAGTTAATATCTTTATTTTTTATTTGTCAAAAAAAAACAAAAACAAAAAAGAAAGAAAATGGATTTATCTATATCTAGTGGATGGGATGCAAGCATCTAAGTGATGTTAAAAGGGTTTATCCTATGGTATTGAGGTCATACCTACATAATACGTGTTCTTTGACTTGTTTTGGTTAAGAGAAACTAATTCCTTGGAAAATTTGCTTTCTGCATTTGTAGAATAATCATTTATCTTTATAAGATTTTGGATAATGGTAGGGATAGTTTGATTGATTTTGAAATTTTTCGCTCAATCTCTACATATATAAACCAATGGCAAGATTAAGTTATGTGATTGGGAAATTGACATTTGAAGTGGCCTTTATCATTATTTATCTTATATTATTTAAAGATTTAGAATGATTTTGCAGAGATAACTGGTTCCCAGCATGTTGCCAATTTTTGGCCAGCAACACCCTTAAGAGCATTTTGGAACACAAATAATTTCAAATAGGTAACCTTTGATCGACATTTGATATTTTCACCTGGATCAACACTCATCATGGATACTTTATGAGTGCCTTAAGAATCTTTGAATCTTAAGGCACTCCTGATAGAAGTTTAAATAATTCATCGATTCACAAGGATTAACATCATTTGATTCTCATGATCTTAAACCCTCATTTCTTTTAATCATCTTGAAAACTATAATTACACAATTTAGTAGCTCCTATTTTCATTTCCACTTATCACTCATGCATGTTTAAAATCAAATGAATTTATAATTATCAATTCAAACAAGCTAATACATGGTGTGATAACTATTACTGTTTAGTTCATGTAGGAGACCTAATAAAGCTTTATCACTTCTGAATTATTTATCTTATCTTGTTTGTCATAAGGTTTAATATAATTTTCATATGCCACACATTACTATACACTTATCCTTATTTCAAAATTTGTATTTTTGAAATGAGTTAGTGTTAAAGTTTGCCATGAGGGTCTAAGATGACTTTTAGAGTTTTTGACATAGGTTTGGTTACATTATAAACTATTTCCTGATCATTTTTTTTAATAACCTTGATCCTAAGTTTATCAATCATATCCTTATTTGGTTACATTATTATGGTTTTATTCGATGAATGAAGGATTGAGACTTTATAACCATTCTATCATGTTTTGAAACGATGAGTTTTTTCTGGGTCATCACAATATTATGAAAATATTGATCAGCGTTAAGGTTATGATTGAAATTAGGGTTTTGATATTCGTGTCACTTGAATGTTGCCATGTATCGATTTTCATCATGCAAAACACCACACTTGAGCCGTCGCTCATTTGATTTTCCTACGGATCATTATGGTGTGTTAAATGCTTACAAATCTCATTTATCTGTCAACTCGTAGTATGATGACCTTGCAAAGAAATTCACAGTGCTTTGATAAAATAGGGTAGTCTAGAATGTTGATGGAAATGCATGGAATGTGGATAAATTGACTGTATGTTTCAGTCTGGTTTTCGGAAACCCTCAAAGTTTGTGTAATCGTTGTTATGGCTCCAGTCTACAGTTTCTAAGGTATTTGCAAAATCGTTTAATGGGGTTAATGCACAGATCGAGGACATTGAATTAAGGCTGATTGAAAATTTTATTTCTCAAGCCATTGGTTTATCATCAAACAAAAAAAGGCAGGCAGCTACAGAACTGTCAAAGATCACAAGAACTGGATTGCACACCCAGCGAGAGAGGAAATTTTTGGTGTCTATTTTTGAACAAACCATTTCGAATCTAGAAAAACCGTTGAAAACCCACTTCACAAATGGGCCAAGTTACCCTTACTCACAAACCGTTTTCAAAAATAGTACAGGATATGTGAGATACGCGGACCTGTTTGAGCTATATTAATTCCAAAAATTCACCAGACATCTCATTCATTTCTATATGTTCATCATTGCATGTTGCTAACAGATTTTGTTTGACATTTACAGGTGTTAATGAAGCTACTGGGATAAAGCTGGATGCTGGCCTAAATTTGTGCTCTTTTTATTATGCGTGGTTACTCAATGAAGGATGTTTCAAGATTGCAATTGATTAATGCTCTGTGATTGCTATACTTATGTTTCTAAGCCTTTATTAGCCTGGATTATCCAATATGGTGTTATCACGATTTGGAGAATATAACATTGGATTTTCTCCAGTAAATTGATCTTCTTGGCGTATTTTTCTCTCTAGATGGTTTTATAACAGAATACCTATGATTCTTGTCATGGTTGGACCATATTTGGATAAAATCCATATATTTTCTAAGGAATATGACTTTTAGTTATTCAGTTGTAGTTTTTAGCTTTCTTTATAAGCAACCTATAAACGAAAGTAAAGGGTTTGAATCCTAAAACTTGTGGAGAACAAATATATTACAGTACTTTAATATTATTCTGTTATGCGTGTGTTCCTTTAGAACGACTTCTAAGGACTACCAGATTTTACAGAGATTCTAAAGACATTAGATAAGTCTATTAGTTATATCATGTTGTCTTAATGTTGGTTCTCCTATGTTGAATTTCCTTTTCATATATATGTATCGTTATAATATATGTGAAAGAACTTTTTAATGGATTTTGAATGAAGGACATAGTGTTGAAATGTGAATGATTCGTTGTCATATGGAAAGGTAAATGAGTTTCTTCATGATTCTTTTTCAGTTGATTATGAGATTGTGTTATATGAAGTACTAACTGTGTGAGTTGACTTTGTTTCATTTCTACGTTAGTACCTGAGTGTACTTGTCATGCTTCAATAGTGTGTTAAATCTATTTTGATTACAATTTTTATTTCATGTTCAAATTAATTTATCATAAGATGTTTTATTGTAAGTTGATTTAGATCTATTTCTGCTAATTATGGGATTTTCTAACATTGCAGGATTATAGATCATTTTTTATAATAAAACCTGTTATCAGAGTATTAATTCAAGCTCCCAGTTTGGGATAGTTAACTTACATCTCGGTCATTACAGAATAGGATTAGGAGCTACTATTATTCATACTTAGCTTACGTTAGTTTTTTAGCATCAGTTAGTCATTAGGTTGAATTTATTTGATTTATCAAAGGATTATGTTTAGTGCAACTTATCACTTTCACCTAAAGAGACTCTCGAGTTTGAGAGCACATTTTTCAGGCAGCAGGGCCTTGATCCTATGAGAGATAGTTATCCCAAACATACACAAGACTGCAGTAAGTCGAGTGTGTGGGATTTCTTTCCGTAGGTTTTCCTAGGACATTTTTTTCGGCCAACAGGTAGCTAATATGTTTCCACATGTGATTTGATGGAAGTGGGAGACTAGGAATTGTAGTACAAGTGGCATTCTTTGGAGTCTCTTCCCAACTAGCGTTGGAATGCATCTCTTGGAAGGAATTAAAACCATATATATCTTGGAAACTTTATAAATTTCAAGAACAAATAATTAAGGCATCTTTTGATAATTTGAGAAATTTGCAGATGTGAAGAGAGAGAGCTAGTGGATCACTAGTTTCTTGCCTTAGACAATTTCGAGGGTGAAAGATTCCCAGCCAAGTTGGTGTGTGGAAAGGCCATTCAGGTATTTAATGGATATTTAATTAATTCATAAGTTGCAGGTTCAAGCTACATGTAATATCGTGGACACTTCAAGATCAGCTTTTTCTTTCATCTATTCCAAGTTTTCTCATCATATTCTTGCTCTATGGATTGAGGCGCACTTGGTGAGCTATTAATTTATCTGGGGGAGCTTATAATGCCCCATTATTTTATGTTATTATTTAAATGATATTTATTTCAAGTTCAAAATACTCTAATTTCAAAATACCAAAATATTTCATGTAAAAATGTTAAACAATGAAGAAACGGTACCATTTCCCCACTACCTTGTTCTGAACCATTGTAATGCTGATGATTTCAAATTGGGAGAGATTTTAATTGTCCATTTATGATTTTAATAAGATAAATATTCTATTTTCTTCATGTTCATAAATTATCAGGTCGAAATACCAAATGGTTGTATGGAAAAGTGATTATTAATGAGCAAACAATGACCATTTCCTGACTATATTGATCTATGTCATTGTAATGCTAATGATTTCGAATGAAATAATGTTTCTATGATATAATAAAGGTGTATGGGATTCCATTTATGAGTATTACAAGTTTCATATCTATAACTTAAGTATTTGAAGTCATCTTACTCTGTTTATTTGTATTTGGAGAAGATTTGGTGACATTTCCCCAAGGGTCGAATTAGTGATTTTGTAGCTGTTTGGGAGAGGGTTATAACAGAATTAATAAACTGAATAATAATGAACATGAGACCCTAATAATTTCTTTTAAACATACTCTTACTCTGTTCATAAATTCAAGTAGTTTTGGGAGCATTTGGGAAGCCATTTTCAACATTTACTTTTGGGGAATTGGAACCCCAATTTGCTAGTAAAAGCTCCTACCTTGACCAGAATATTAAACAATTTTTCAGAAGTATTTGGAGGATCATAAATCATCCCTGGAAATCATATTCAATTCTTAATATTAGTAATATTCCTTCTCATAATATTTTTGAGCATTTGGGCCAATTTGGAGACATAGACATCAAAACTAGTCAAAGGTCGAAATAGGGAAGAAAGTGAAAAATTGGTCATCTTAATAAAATTTATTAAAAAGAGACATTACAGTGGTATCATAGCATGATCTTGGAACCTAATGTGGCCTGATATTTATGAGTACAAGAATGTAGGTACCACCATTAGATATTGAAACCAAAACTTCTTTTGTTGAAGAGGGAAAACAAAGTAGGAGAAGAAGGCAATTTTTTGAGGAAACAATGACTATGGACGAAAAGGGAACCTAATATGATGGTGAGGAGCATCTAAAAATCATGGAGAATATATTTTAAGACATTACCAAGAAAATTATGAAAGGATTCTAATTTTTGGCTATCCGACTTGGGAGGAAATATATTGATCTTAAGAAAACCAAGGGGAAAAATGCATCAGCTTGCTAGAAGGAGAAAAAGGAGGAGACCCATGAACCCATGCGGAAATAGGTGAAGTAGAAGAAGTAGTACATGAAGAGTATTGAAATTCAATCTAAAGTGAATCTTAAAAAGATGAAGATACATCACATGAGTATGAATAAGTTTCTATTGAAAATATTGAAGATCACTTCTAGACACATCCTACCTTGGAAATGAAACAAAGAGCATCTACTGATGGATGCTTGAACTATGAAGGAGTACCTATTGATGGGTGATCACACCTCTATTTTGGTGACATAGAGATCACTTTTGAAAGTGTTTATTCAATCCAAACTTCCATTAAACATGAAACTGAAGACCTTGTAGTAGTTGAAGAAGAAACAAGATCAACTTCCCCTCACCACTTGAGCTTCATGAAGTTGGTCCAAGCAAGAAGGAAGAAGATGAGGAGGTTCATTGCAAGAGCCTAATTTTATTGAAGGGTCCTTAAAGATGAATGAAAATAAGATCCAAGAATCCCTTATAATACTCCATGACACTCAAGCAATGCTATCAAATTCTTGTTGGAAAGTTTCTTAATTGGAGGAGCCATCATTCCTTGAAGACATGGAGAAGATTTAAAGAGCAATGTGCAAAATCAAAGGTAATTTCATGTCTTCTATTTTTTATAGAAAAAATTTGATTGATATTAGTGAATGGTTACATGAATCCTACTTCAAGAATAATGAAGATATTCAGAAGCTCAAAATTCAAAATGAGCAACTTCTTGAGAGGTTGCAAGATACTTGTCCTTCCTCCTATGTTTTAGATTGTTACATGGTAGATTGCATGGAAAATTCTCATGACATGATGGATCATGAGAAACATGAAAGATTGCAGGTTCTTGATGTGTTTGAATATTATCTTTATGAGAGCCAATCACGTGTTGTGGTGGATGAGGAACTTGAGTTGCCTCTTGAAGATGGGTGCAACCTTTTTGAAGAAGTGCATGATTCCACTACCTTGGAACCAACCTATGGAGAAAGTTTTTCATTTTTAAGGGAGGTGCATAATCCTACCCCTATGGATCCTTCACATGATGAAAAGTTTGCACTTTCATATCATTTGGGTGAGTTGGTTCTTTCTCGTACATCTTACACTTCCAAATTTTGCAGCATTCATCCTAATGAAGTATGGGTGAAAGGTTTATTTTTTATAATTCCACATAAAGAGTATGGAATTTATATCTCTCCTTTTGATGATGACATGATTAGAGAACCATATTCTTAACATTTTTATCAGAATCGTTTGTTACACTATCATTATACTAATCTACATGGGTTCACCTATGATGTTAACTTGAGCCACTTAGAGACTCATGATTTTCCTTGCTCCTTTCCTAGTCTATTTGATGTTGGAGGAACTTCATCCCACACTTGGTTGAAGAGATATATGATTGAGGAACATTATTATTGGAAGAAACATCCTCTATTATTTTGTGATGATGTACATATTCATGGGTGTATTGATGATACCTCCTTGAGCCACTTAAAGTATTCATGTTTTCTTTACTCCTTATTTGGTTTAGATTTTGGTGGAGGTTCTTCATTCACTTCTTGGATGAAAGAACACATGGTTGATTATTATTTTGATGCATATTACATTCTTTTGGAGCAGGATTATAGGACATGGGATCCGCACCTATGTTATTGGGGCAGATCTGATATAATACTTCATGCTTGTGTGTATGGGCCACATGGTGATCTACTTACTTGGACGTACAAGCACTTTCATGATTCTTTGATGAGGTACCTTCTTGATGTACATTTGTATGGTGTTGTTATGTACTTTCATGATCTATATTCTGTAATCACGATGTTTGGAAGGGTGCAATACCAAAAATGGGATCCTGGAATTTATTGGTTTCATCTCACTTGGAGTAGCAGTTGGGTTGTTGGTTTGAGAAATCAAACCAACCTTTAGTTATTTGAGTTCATCTTTGCAGAGCAGTGTTCCAGCTTCCTATGTGGGAGACCTTTTGAGAGACAGATTCAATTTTCACATGCTTTTTTTTCATGGCATTTCACACCATGCATGTAGCATGATCATATGGGACCCTGGGATCCTTTTTGGTCTCATTGGTTTCAATTGTGGGGGAAACAAGCAGCAATGGATATTTATTGACCACTTGAGAAGATGATTGTAATCATAGTAGTATAGAAACAAGCATGGTGGTTCCTCTCTGAAATTTTCTTGGAATATTAATAAATTCAAAGTTTGGCAACTCAGCAAAGGTTTCAAAGAATTATACAGAAGCTAAAAGAGGTGAACGTTCAAAAAAGGTTTCCAAAATATAGAGGTAAATATTACTTGCACACATTTGTTTTTTATGGATTTGATTAATTTCCTTTTGGTGTTAGTGGTGATGTTACATGATATATCAATATGCAAAATCCACATCTCTTTACTTTTGGGAACACAAAATTGTAGTACATGAGTGCTACTACTCAAGTTGCAACTAAAGAAAATCAATGGCAGAACCATAACACAGCACTTGGTGCAAAGGAAGGAGTACCAAATGAGGATTCCACATGGGAATATGAAAAAATATTGCAGAATACAAACTTGGAATTTTTTGAGGACAAGCAATATTGAGTGGGGAGGATTTGTCATGTCCCCAATTAAATAATTGCATAGCAGGACAATTCCATCAATCCTACTAGTTCCCTAGGTTGGATGGATACATTTGGAATTTTAATAAGGGATATAATAAATAATGCTTGAACATTAGAATCGAATAAATATTTAATAAAGGAGATAAATAAACAAATACAAGGGAAACTCAAAGTGGTAATTGATCATGAAGACACATGGAGGATGTGAGACCCACACAAGCTAGATTTTCTATGCCACATGGCATCTTCCTCTTGTCATTTCGAATCCATACGAATCCCAAGGTTCTTGGTATGATTTGGAAGGTCAATATACTTGGAATGATTCAATTAATGTCGAATTGGAGTGGAAGGGTAAGTCTCATGGAAGAGGAAGAGGCATTTTGGAGCTAGTGAGACACTTGGACTAGATTCCCTAGCTCTATGACAACAATGATGAAGATGCTATGAAAACTATGACAAAAATTAGATATGAATGATGAAATATGACATATATGACATGTCATGGCTAAAATTATCTCTGATATGGCTCTCAATGGAGTTATTGCAACTAAGTTTCTTCCACATGTGATTTGGTGGAAGTGGGAGACTAGGAATTGTTGTACAAGTGGCATTCTTTGGAGTCTCTTCCCAACTAGAGTTGGAATGAATCTCTTTGAAGGAATTAGAACCATAGAGAGCTTGGAAACTTTATAAATTTCAAGAACAAATAATGAATCCATCTTTTGATCATTTGAGAAATTTTCATATGTGAAGAGAGAGAGCTAGTGGATGACTAGTTTCTTGCCTTAGCCAATTTCGAGGGTGAAAGATTCCCATCCAAGTTGGTGTCTAGAAAGGCCATTCAGGTATTTCATGGATATTTAATTGAGTCATAAGTTACAGGTTCAAGCTATAGGGAAGCTCATGGACACTTCAAGATCAGCTTGTTCTTTCATCTATTCCAATTTTTCTCATCATATTCTTACTCTATGGATTGAGGCACACTTAGTGAGCTATTAATCTCTTTGGGGGAGCTTCTAATGCCCCATTATTTTATGTTATGATGTAAATGATATGTATTTCAATTTCATAAGATTCTCGGGTGTAAATACCAAAATATTTCATGTAAAAATGTTAAACAATGAAGAAACAATACCGTTTCCCCACTACCTTGTTGCGAACCATTGTAATGATGATGATTTCAAATTGGGAGAGATTTTCATTGTCCATTTCTGATTGTAATAAGATCAATATAATATTTTATTCATATTCATAAATTCTTAGGTCGAAATACCAAATGGTTGTATGGAAAAGTGATTATTAATGAGCAAACAATGACCATTTCCCCACTATATTGATGTATTCCATTGTAATGCAGATGATTTCGAATGAAAGAATGTTTCTCTGATATATTTATGATGTATGGGATTTCATTGATGAGTATCCTATGGAGAACCCTATCAAACCAAATCCATCACTTATTCTCATGACCTCTAATGACATCTCCTCTTCTACAACCCCTTTGTTCACCCATAATTTTCAAATTAAGGGTTGCACTGATTTTGGACAATGAGAGTCAAAAGAACCTCACTACCCAAGAATTGGTGTAGTTCCTTAATATTCCCATTTCACCTCACTCTACCCCTTACCAGTTGGGTTGGATGCAAAAGAATGGCCCTCACCTTACCATTCCATAACAATGTGTGGTGTCCTTTTCCATTGGTCCTTTTTGTAATGCCATCCTATATGATGTTCCTCCACTAGATTGTGTCAATATATTTCTTATCCTCCCTTACCAAAAACAATGCCATGTTTTCTTCTTGCTAAAGAACATTAGTATCATTTGCAACAAGATGATTACACATATGTTCTTACTTCTACAATTGCGAAGAATCTTGCTAGTCTCATTGGTAAGTATTCTCTCAAACAAGTCTTGTTGAATCAATTTGTTTCTATTTGTTTGCTCCTCCCTGTTAAACCAAAAAATATTACACACCTTGTGCCTCCTGATTTTTTCCCTCTCCTCTAGGAATTCATGGATGTTTTTTCACCTCCCATAGGACTCCCGAATCATAGATACATAGAGCATACTATTGATATTATTCTCGAGGCATCATTACCCAATGTTTCTCCCTACCATTTGGATCCTCTTAAGGCTGCTAAGATTAAACAACTGATATACCAGTTACTTGAGTCAATCCACATCCAACCCAACTCCTCTCTATGCGCTTCCCCAGCATTCATCATTCAAAAGAAATAATTTTAGGAGTGGTGAATGGTTATCGACTACCGTACCCTCAACAAGGACACTGTTAAGAACTTATACCCACTTCCACAGACTGAACACATATTGTACCACTTCCAGGGTGCTTGCTTCTTCACTAAAATGTTTAACGAACTTTACAATAGGTTGTCACCAAGTATGGATGCACACAACAGACACATGGGAGACAACATTCCATATAAATTTTGGGTTGTATGAGTGGATCGTCATGCCCTTTGGGATGACCAATTATCAAACCACCTTCATGTGGCTAAATAATGACATTTTTAGGCCACATTTGGGAATTTTTGTGCTTATGTATTTAGATGACATATTGTTTTTTTTATCTTCTTGGGAGGATCACCCGCATCATCCGCACACAGTCCTTGAGAATCTCTATACTTACTAGATCTAGCTCAATACTTGGTGTTTATTTTGGATCAGGAGGGAATTCAACCTGATTCCACTCAAGTTCAATATTGGGCACAATGGTTGGCACCTACCAACACTCTAGAACCAAAGAGATTCATGTGGGGTATCAACTTCTACAAGAATTTTGTTCCCCACTTCTCTCTCTTGGAACACCCACTCCATCAATTGTCCAACTAGGCCATGTTTGTTTGGATTGTTGTAGCTGAGAACCACTTCCAAAATATCAAATATGCCTTGCGTTCAGCTCTTGTACTCAAGTTGTGGGATTTGAGACAACCTTTCGAGATAGAAAATTAGACATCTCATTTCACCATTGGGTTGTGCTTAAACATGGAGGACATCTCGTGGCCTATCACATAAAGACTCTTGTTGACACAAAATTGAACTACAGTACCTATGACAAATATTTTTATAGTCTAGTTCAGGATTTGAAGGAGTGGAGGCACTATATATTGGGTGAAGAAATGGTCCTTTATACATATTACCACCCCCTCATCTTTAACAATTCTCAAACTAAGATGTAGGAATAATGGCATCTCAAGTGGGAAGCATATATACAAAAATTTCACCTTGTGATAAAATATAAGAGAGTACCTACCAAAAAAATGGCTAATCTATTGAGTTGACCACCCACTCAGGTCTTACAAATTTTGGAAGTGCATTGTGTTTCTTATGATACTTGGGAAGAATTGTATGAAAATGATCCTTAGTTTGGTGAAATATGGGATACCTTACATGAATCCATAGTGGTGAACCAAACATATTTCTTGGTTTACACTATCCATGAAGGATAACTCTATAATCTCAACCAACTATTATCCCTTAATCTGAGGATCACCTAGTATTGATTTGCAAAGCTCGTTCCTCCTCCCATAGTGGAAATTTTAGGACCACTAAGACCAATCATAACCTGTAGTGTCACTTTTATTATCCTACAATGAAAAAGAAGGTGGAATTATTTATTCATGCTTATCCCCTCTATAGTCAAATCAAGCCTTCCAACCACAAGTATGGATGCTACCATCCTCTCCCCATTACCTCCAGACATTGGGAATCCATTTCCATGGATTTTCTAAGTGGGATCCCTACCACTTTGTGCAAACATGATTCCATTTGGGTGGTGATCTGTCAGTTTTCAAAGATGGCCATTTTTCTCCCATGCCATAAGACCATGGAATGGGAGAAAAATTAAACTATTTTTTAAACACATATGGACCCATTTGTTTTGTTGAACAGTATCATTTCTGATAGAGACCCTCATTTTATTAGTACCTCTTGGTGCACATTATGGTCTCTCATTTTCTGTTAGCTTCACTTTTCCACTGCCTTTGATCCCAAGTTCGATAGACTTATTGAAATACTGAACCATGCCTTAGTTCTTTCTCTTTTCATTTACTTTGCCAAGAACCGCTAGTGGGATTCCTATTTTCATATTATCCAACACCACTACAATCATGCCATTCATTCCTATACCAACCTCTCTCCCTTCAAGGTCTTTTCGATTACAATCCATCAGCTCCATTTCAAATTCCTTTCACTCTCACCCAATCTTCTAGTTCTTCACATCAACAATATGAACAATAGTCAACCCAGTATTTTATCTAGACCTTGGTCCACAAGAAAAATTAAGTCTCAACTTCTCCTAAAGATGCCCAAACTATGGCAATTAAGTAGCATCATGATAGGCACTACACACCTTTTTTCTTTTATCCCATGTATTATGTTTCGATCTTGGTGGACAAGAAAAATTTCAAAGGAAAACATCATAAGATCCATCTACCTGTTATGTTCCTTACATAGTTCTAGAACAAATTGGTGTGAATGTATGTTTATTGGATCTTCTCTCTCGCATGGAAATCCGAGATGTGATCAATGTGAACAATCTTAAGTTGCTTGAACCCTCTCTCCTTGAGGATTTGATCATTGCTCATCATCCAACAAACAACATCCCTGATTTCCAACCACCATCTTGAATACTCGTACTAGAACTACTAGGAAGTGAAAACATATCTCATATCTTGTAGGAAGCAAGGGCCACCCACTAGCACAACCCAAATAACTCTCCTCTTATGCCTTGAAACACCACTTCCCTCACATGAAGATGAAAGGCGAGGCACTTCCAAAATTAAACACAAAGGAATTGGGCCAACATGAAGGGCACACTCATTCATTGCAAATTCTAAGTGAGTTGGGTGCTCCTTCCAAAGAGGAACTCTCTCCATATACATCTGTTATGTGAATAGAAAGCGTTGTAACTACTCCATTTATTTAGATAGGATAAAGTGTTTGCGTTTAAACTATCTCGAATATATGTAGTTTGAATGATGAGAATTGTAGGTTTCTTCATGGATACTTTGCTTCAAAGAATCTCTTGTTTGATTTTATCATAGAAGCCTCCCATATTCAAAGTAATAATTTTCATTTTTAACTAGATAAATAGGTAAAAAGGCACTTATCAATCATATAGACATGTTGTCCAGAATCCAAAATTCGTTTTCCTAGATCCTTCAGAAGTTGTTTGTTGGATTTCCTTCCTCTTTTTATTTCATCTATGGGGGTTTTATATGGATCCTTAAGAGTGGAGGTTTTAACACCCAAAGAGGCATTGGATTGACTTTTCATTGGTGTGACTGTATGATGTTTGTTCTAACTTATGTGAAATGTATCTTTGAGGATTTGTAGCTTCTTCTCTGAGATTGATTGGCGCTCTCGATTATCACAATACTTTGCAACTATTTGAAGGTAAATTTCACCTAGATCTGTATCATCCTTGTATTCAAACTCTTATGGTACTTGTTCCATGATAACAACCATTGTTTTCCCTATCATAGATTTCTTTGGTGAGATGACACTCTTCTTGCATCATTTGTTGGGATCTATGGTTTCCTCTCTCATTTCAAGAACCTCTTGCTTCTAGTATTGAGTAATCAACTTGTCCTTTGATATTCACCCTCTCTACTTGGGTTATTAGATAACACTTCAAATTTGTTCAAGGTTTCCACATTTTTTAGTAGATTTTTTTTATAGGCTTATTTCCTTGTATGCAGATGGATAATACTTTGGAAAAAATCCTCTCTATCCACTTTGTCATTTGAAGAGATATGGTCGATTTGTTCATGGGGCAATCTCTAAATAAGTTGAAAAGTTCATGGCATGTATGGTAGCAAAAAACCATTGTAAAGAAACCCTTAAACCCAAGCTTGATATCAAAGTGTCATTTTGGCTTCCAACGAGTATTGATCCACCAAATGATGCCTTCTCAATTGGTCATATCCCCATGAATTCTCCAATCAACGCATGGTCATGCAAATAGTGGATGTATGAATTGATTTTATGTGAAATGATTTCATATTTGGGCATGTTTTTTCCTTTGGAACGTTGGTGTTGAGGTTTATATTCAATTTCTAAGCTGGGTGTTGTTTTATATAGGCTCCTCTAATGGTGGGGCATCTTATATGTTTCCTACACCTCCATTTCCAAAACTATTTTCTGATTTGTTAGGTTATCCACAATCCAAATCTAAATATTGGTCGTTAATATTTCATTCTAAGAGAGGGTGTGATGTCATTACCATATAAATTAAATACTAACGGAAAAAAATTTCATGAATAGGGGTATTTATTTGTTTTGTATTTTCTATACATTAAGTTGGTCGACCATTTTATAAAACATAGCATATTGAAACATGAGCCTGTTTTTAGAAGAATAGTTTTTTTTTTCAAATTCACCATAACAAATGTAACCATTTAAATTTTAATTAATTATATACAATTTATCACAAATACTTAAGCTTTATGGCTATGAAATAATCATATACAATTCGATACATTATATTCAACTAACATGAGCTACATGCAACTTAGTCCCACCCTTCTAGATAATAAAATTAATGTCTTTTTAGAAAATAAATCAATACATTAAGATGTTTCTTTTGATAAACCCATCATTGAAAATAAAATCCGATACAACAATATATATCATTTATGTTGATCAAAACAATATCTAATACGTATGGCTACATAAAAAAGCTGAATAAAGATGACTACATAAAACAAGTGAATAAAGGGTAGGTCTATATACCCGACCTTTCTACACAAATGTATTTCCTTCAACTACCATATTAGGTAAGTCCTAGGCACTAAATAACAACTAATTCAAACAGTCATTAATAAAGGAACACAATCCCTCTCATAAACACGATGAATACTTGGAAGACCAACCTCATAGTTGTGTGAACCAAAAAAATTCATCAGCTAACAGAGATTTCAGTGACTCTAAAGATAGGTTTAGACTGAGACTTCTTTGGGACAATTGTGACAGTGAGCACTTCGTTTATCTCATATTTCTCCAGACCATAAAAAAAATAGAGAACATCCCTCGTGCTAAATAAAAACTAATCCAAATAATCATTGATAACATAAACCCTTTGATAGACATCATGAATCCCTGGAATATCAACATTAAAATATGTGCACATCATAAGTTTCCTTCCATCTTTGGAGTGTTATCATGAATGTCAGCATCATCATCCATGCTTAGTTTGTGTTGTATGTTCATCATCACAAAATACGATCCCCAGGTCTGAAGTGTTGATCTGAATTCCTTCATGATGCCTACTTGCTAACAATGAATTATAAACCCTTGGTTTTCAATATTAATATGAGACTGGGTGAACAGTTTGTTCCTCTTTGGTCCATAGTGGTATCAAGTAATGATATTCACTTGCTTTGAAGGAGTTGATATCAATTTTATGATTCCTATAACTGTAACATTATTCCTCTACATGGTCATTTCCTGCCATAAACTTCCATTCTACTAAACGATAATGCTAGAACGCCGTTATTCCACCCTTGGCATGCCTTTTTCTTATTGTGTGAATGGTAAAACAATCAACCTAACCATCGAACCGATGGTTTCGACAACCTATATATCTATCAGGCGGTTGTAATTTTTTTATTGGAATGTAATCCATAAGTGATGTTAACATTGTCGTAAATCCTAAGAAACAAAGTGAATGTGTAAACCCTAACTGCATGTTGGAACCCTAACAACTTCCCCTTGATTTTCCAAAATCAAAGGGCCCCCAATGTAAATTTGTAAATATTAGTTTTTGGTTTTCTTATATTTTATATTGCTCGATTTAGTAGGTGTTTCCTTGGTTTAGTTTCATTTCCTTTGGATGCTCCCTTAATTGTTCTTTGGCTTGGTTTTCATGACTTTAAGAGGTTGATGATTTTGGTCATTTGACTCTTTTGGTTTCTTGGTTTCTCAATTATGCTTGCATACACTCCAATCTTTAAACGTTTGCTTAATGATTATAGTATTCCATAAAACCTTCTTTATTTTATTCATTTATTTCTAAATTATTAAACATTTTATATAGAAAAAAATGAGCAAGATATGGAAATATGAAGATTTTAATATTTGAAATTTTAAAAAGTTCACAAAAAAATTTCTATTTATAAATTTTTATATTTTGTAGACTTTATTTATTATATTCAATTTCGCTTCTCACAATATATTATGAAATAAATAAGTAATAACTTTTTGTAATTATCTACATGAATTACTATAAGACTATTTGGTTATGTGAATATTTATGAAATTCTTTTCATGATGTATTCATTATATACATTTTTTTTATTGTGCAGATGTAGTCGAGTATTGCACTATAATGAGAATGAATTATTTAAAAGATATGAAAGTACGTAAGAGGATGCGCAACTGTTCATGAAGGGTTTTCAAATCGATGGTTTTCAAATGTGTGAAAGCTCACAGATTTTCAGGTTTGTAATGATGCAGTGGTGTTTGAATTGTTTTTTTTTCAGAGAAAAAATACCAATATTTGATATTCATAGGAATCAAAAGACATCATTTACAAATAGCATCCATGATCACAGGAAAAAAACAATGCAGAAGCATAATGTTGAATCAAAGCTATCCAAGCCAATCAAGAAAAGACAAAGTCTGATCGTAGCAGACTTTTCTCATCATCCCTGATAGTTCAGGTCAGAATATACTGAAAATGTTCGAAAGATGGTCGTCAAAACAGACAATCCTGAGCAAAACTCATAGGCAGAAGGTCTTAAAACGAACATATAGTGATGATCAACCAGATGCTGAAAATATTCTGAATAAAAAACAAAAAAGTCTCAGCAGCATCAAAAAAGAACAAAATTGCCTTGCTTAATGACCAATGCATCCAAAGTTTCTGTGAAGAACCAATATCCCATATCCAAATTGAGGGCCCGTTTAGAGAGGCCATCTACCTGTGTGTTATTCTCACGGAATATGTGTTTGAAGATCACCGGAGGGGCCATGTGAAGCATATTTCTAATATCAATACACCAGTGCATCAGTGAAGGAACATCAAGTGCAGAGAGTCTATTCAGCTAAGAGATAATCACCATAGAGTTGCCATAAATTAACTGCAAGGGCAGCCCCATCATCAAACTCACCTTCAGAACTGCCCAGAGAGCCAATAATTCAGCTCTCGTATTTGTGCTATTGCCAACTCCCAAAGAGAAACTGAAGAAATGGGAATCATTTAGATATAATACAAACCCAGAACCTCCTTTCTTCATAGCAGCTGCCCCATTGAAAAATCTGCAAGGATATACCTTCACCGGAGCAGATCCGATAATCCTTAAATTTTTAATTTTCGAAGGAACAAGATAATCATTTAGAAGTCCTTCAATCCTGGATATAACATCAAATAATGCAGGTTTCCTGTTTTCGAACAGACAGAGATTCCAAATGATCCATAATCCCCAGAGAATAAATAAAGGCAAGTGTCTGAAAGGAGCATAACGCACCACCGATTTGAACCACAGAGCTAGATGGGACGAAATAGAATTAAGGGGAGGAAAAGATATCCTGTATTTGGCCTCAAAATGATCTCTGATGCAGACCAAAAATGGACAGGCCATAGAAAGATGGTATATATCCTCTTCACTTCTTTCACACAACACGCATCTGCTCGGACCGTGGAAACCCCTACTCTGAAGTTGGTCCCATGTTAATATCCGACCATTAACCACACGCCATATAAAGCAAGCAATTTTCAGAGGTAAATTGAGAGTCCACAGAATATCCATAACCGGATCATGAGAGTCAATACAATTGTCATATAGAATGCAATCATATCCTTTCTTAGCAGTTGGGGGCCCCACATAGTTATTATGAGACCATAGAAGAGAATCAGATTGGTTTGATAAATGGATTCTGCCATATTCCATCCCTTTGATGTAAATTTCCCAAAGAGATTTCCACTCTCCACAGAGATCCAATTCATCCGCCGAGAACCAATATCCCGAAGCATCAGGAGTATAATTTCTTGCTTGGGCTAAGGAAACTATTCCAAAATATTCCAGGTACAATATCAGTTGACTCAGCAGTATATAAGTGGAACCCATACCAATAACTGGATCTGCTCCAATACAAATAGAGTCACCATTTCCAACATGCCATAAGAGACCTTTCCCGATCCACTGTAATGTGGAGAGAAAACCCTTCCAAATAATAGATGCATTCCATATTGTGAATCTTTTATCCCTAAACCACGTATGCAGAGGAAAATTTTCATATATTTAACAGCGATGAGGTTATGCCAAATTCCCTTGCTATTGAAAGCTAGCCAAAAACTTTTCATCCGCGTAGACAGACTGAAGCTGGGCAGATGTTTTATACCCCAGCCACCCAAGAGAGTTGGTCGTGCTAAGTGATGCCAGTCCACCAGATGGAATTTCTTCTTCTTTGTAGAGGAACCCCAAAGGAAATTAAATATCAACTTTCTGAGCTTATTTAGGATAGAGACGAGAATAGGAAAAAGAGCCAGCCAATACACAGGCAGACCAGACAGAACAGAACGAATGAGAACCAAGCGTCCACCAAGTGAAAGGAGTCTATTTGTACAATGAGAGATTCTCTTCTCGAAATTAGATACAAGCCAAATCCAATCCTTAACCAGATAACCAGAAGGCTTGAGGAAGTATCCCAGATAAACAAATCCTTTATTTATGTCATCAAATCTATAAGGGAGGATATCAGCAATTCTTCGAAGAAAGGTCCCATCCAAACCAGTATGAAGAAAACTAGATTTATTCACATTGATACTCATGCCAGAAGCTTCGCAAAATAAATCCAAGATTACCTTAAAATCCAACCATTCATCCAAAGAACCCAGGCCAAATATAATAATATCATCTACAAAAAGTAAATGAGTGAGGGATAAATCAGTCGATATCTTAACCCCTTTAACTTTACCACTTCTTTTGGCATCTTCAATAAATAGACTGAGTCCTTCGATTACCAAAATGAACAATAATGGTGACAATGGACATCCCTGCTTGATGCTGTGAGAAGCCAGAAAAAAAGAAGATGGCGAACCATTCACGAGGACATCAAAATTAGCATAAGAGATACAGCCCAGAATCCAGTTCACCCCCAAAAGAGGAACCCCAATCTAAATGAGTATAAGACATACAAAGGTCCAATTTACCCTATCAAATGATTTTGACAGGTCCAACTTAAGGATAAGAGCACTTTTCTTTTTGACTTTGACTAAGTGTAAGACTTCTTGAGTTATGGAAATAGGTTCAAGAATCTGACGGTTTTTAAGGAATCCAAATTGCTGAGGTGAAATAGCAGTGTCCAAGAAGGGCTTAAGTCTCATGGCCGCAATCTTAGAGATCAATTTATAACAAAGATTACATAGAGAAATGGGGCGAAAGTCAGAAAAGGTGACAGAAAAATCAACTTTAGGAATGAGAGCTATAAAAGTAGAGTTAAGGGCAGATGTCACTTTACCCGATATCCGAGAGGTTTCCACCATATTGACTAGTAGAGGAACCAGAATATCAAGAAAATCCAAATAGAGCTCAACATTCCATCCATCCAGACCTGGTGCCTTATCTCTTTTGAAAGTTTTTAGGGCTCTCTCGACTTCAGAAATAGTAACAGAGCAAGGGAAAGCCTCAGACTCTCTAGCACTGATATAGGAAGGGAAAAGCCATAAAACTTTGAGTTGGGTAGCCAGATTAGTCGAGTGGTCATCTTCAAATAAATACTTAAAGTAATTGATCCCAAGGTTTTTGATCTTATCATCAGCCGAGACCCAAAGAACCCCATCATCTTGTAAGCTCCAGATGGCGTTATGATTTTTCTGTACTGAGGCCACCGCATGAAAATACTTGGTATTGGCATCGCCTTTAAGGGCCCAAGTAACCCTACTTTGAAGTCTAGAAGAACACAGCTCATGATCTAATAGCTTTTGTAGATCATCTTTAAGAGTGTTTAATCTCAACTGCTGATCTTCATTTAAAGTTGCTGAATGAGAAGAAGAGAGAAGAGAACTAATCTCTTCTTCCAAGAAAAGAGACTTATCTTTCATCTTGAGAGATTCAACTTTGGTCCAAGATTTTACTTTGTCTTTTAGGACGCATAATTTATAGGAGAGAATATACATAGCATCCATCTGGGAATCCGATTGAATAAGAGGCCATTCTGAACGTATCATCTAGACAAAATCTTCATTTTCTAACCAAGAATGGTTAAACTTGAAGGGATAGGCACAAGCTCTTTGATGATCCAGCCAATACATTAAAACAGAGAAGTGATCAGAAATCCCACTTCTATGGGTCCAAACTCGATACCTGGGGAAGGAGTTAATAAGCTGTTCCGAGATCAAAAAATGATCTATCCTTTTCGAGATACCATCTTCCCCTATCCTACCATTCCTCCAAGTAGGACCAGCATAGGGGGGGGTTGCATCCACTAAATTATGATTAGAGAAGAGCTTGGTGAAAAAAGGTCCCAGAGGATCAATCTGTGCTTTAGAGCCCCAAATATCTGAACCATTCAGAGTTAGATTCAAGTCACCGGCCAATATAATATTTGGCAAGGAGAGAAGGCCCCGAGAGGCTACAGCACACCAGAAAGTGTCATGATTGATATAAGGGCCGTAGCAATTTAAAATAGAAAGCTCTAGAGGAGAACCACGAAACGAGTATTTTAGCAAAATACCAGCAACAGTATGAAATGCTTTACATTTGAGAAGTTTCAGATTCCATCCAAAAAGGATCCCCCCAGAGAGACCATTCGAGTTAAGAGCACAATACTCCCAGCCAGGACAAAACTTACAAAAAGTGAATAAAGCAGGATAGGAACTAGTCATAGTTTCTTGGAAAAGAATAATATCCGGTGACAGCGAAACAAACAGATGACGGAGGTTTTTTTGCTTGGTTAAACTTCCCAAACCACGAACATTCAATGAGAGAATACACATTAGGAGTCAATCTACTGAGGGGTCATATCTCTAAGGACCCTTTGTGGAGGAGAGAAAGACTTACGAGCCGCAGCTTTAAGTCTGGTAGATAGAGGAGTATAAGGGGCCGGGACAACATCCACCGCATCAAGAGGGGTTTTGTTGGTCTTTTTTTTCCGCCTTATAGTTACATTTTCAAAGCGAATGGAATCAAGAGGAAGAACCGAGGGGGAAAGAGTAGTCTTATCAGAAAAAATGCTCAACGATTTTTGAAGGGAGGGGTCGGTAAAGGACGGGGAAGATAATGGGCTTTGAGGAGAAGATACCAAGGGCGAAATACTCGAAGCTCCAAGAGGAGGGAAATCAGCATCAGAGAAAAGTGGAGGTATAGTTTTTGATGGGGGGGAAGATAAAGGATGAGAAAGAGTTGGAGTAGCACTAGAATCCCTATAAGGGGCAACCATTGAAACCCCCAAAGGAGAAGGAGGCTTATCAACAGAGTCACACAAAGGGTTACAAGAATGGAGAGAGGAACTATCCAAAGGGAGGGGAGTATCTGCTGACAATGGAGTTTCACAGTTAACATCACCAGGAGGTAAAGGGGAATTGTTGTGACTATGTCTCCCACTTGAAACTTGCACATTGTAGTGTATCCTTCTTTAGAAAATATTGCAACAAGGGGGACCTACTATCGTTATTATTTTCTCTTCTTATATTGCAAAGTTAAAATTATAATTGCTCACAAATAAATGAGACTCCCGTAGTAATATAGAGAGGTTGTCAATACACCCAAGATGACATTGGAAATCACCCGATCATCTTTATACTTCACAATTCTTTATTGTGTGAATATCCAACTCTGAGTTGTTTTGTGCGTTCTCAACTATTTGTGGGTTCTCTACTAGTTAAGGATCATCTTTCAATGGAATTTTACGCCTTCATATTTTTTTTTCAATCCCATCACCCTTCTATTATAAATCTATTGTAACTAAGCGAGAACAATTTATTACAGCTTCCATTAGAAATATTTGGTGTGAGGTGATCATGAAAACTTGACACGCCGAATACTATTGTGGATATCAGATACATCTTAAATGTAAATTCTACCAATTATCCCACCTCCAAGTGAGGTTGTATGATCACATAATTGACATAAATTTAATTTTCCTTTCAAAACAAAAATTACAAAATACAATCTTCAATAGCATTAATATTCGCTACTAGTATAGCGTTTACCTATGTTTTGAAAATAGGGAAAACACATGACCATATAAGAATAGGACATGCTTAAAGGATATTTTCATAATAAAATAAAAATAGAAATTTCCTCCCTCAATACCTAGAATGCTTCCATGCATGTGTTACTTTCTCCCTCACCAATCTCACTACTTTTTAGACTATTAACAGAAGCATAAGCTTCCTCTCGAGTAGAGAAATGAACAAAAACACAATCTTTTCAATTGGTATAGGTAATTTTCTTTAATAATTGAAAATTTTCATTTTCATTGTATTTTTTGAGATCTTCTTTGAGTCTCTCTTCGTCCCAACATGTAGGAAAGCTATCAAGAAATACAAGATTTACCTGCAAAATTGGCAACTCATCAAGAAATACAAGCTTTGCCTACAAATTTGGAGTGATAGTTAAACTCTTGAATGCCAATTAAAAGGGAAGCAAGCTTCTCCACTTTGCGAATTCACCAAAATAGAAATCAATTGAATATTTTAGTGGATCTAACCTCATCTCTTTGGGAGCATGATGTTGAGATTACCGCATCAGGAGTCATTCTCCAGTCTTGTGAGTAATATCAAGACAGTAGAATTGTGAGTAATATCAAGTCCTACAAATATCCTCATATGATTGAGGTGGTGATGTTGTAAAGCTTGTGAGTAATATCAAGGCAGTAGACTTGTGAGTAATATCAAGTCAATAGACTTGTGAGTAATATCAAGTTCTACAAATATCCTCATGTTGTGAGGTGGTGTACTTTACTGTATAAAATACATATATTATGTGATGTATGGCTAGTCATGGTCAATAGGTGCTATAAGTATCCTTTAGGGATTACCTACCCCTAGAGTGATTTACTAGCATGTGACTATATGACCTGAGGTAATACATATTATCATAGGTTTGGAACAATTATTATGACTATTATATGATATATAATTAATGAAAACACATATGGACCATGGGGAAAAAATTAATATGAGCACAGAGATAGAGAGACAATCTGAGTTTCCCATGCATGCCTCCAAGTGAACTCAAATTAGGGTGTGTGCACGAAGATGGTTCCACTTTTTAGTGTCATTATAAAAATAAAAAATGAAAGTCCGAAAACGAAATCCATAACGCATATGCATTATGAATGGTTTGGTTCGAGAAAACCTTGCCTAAAACCGAAGCTAAACTATATCACACTTGCATTTTGATGAGTTACAAATCACAAGTGCAATGTATCACAAGTGCAATATATCGCACGTGCATTTTGATGAGTTACAAATCGCACCTACGATATGTAAAACTTAAAAATAAAATAAAAAAGAGGTCTATGGCCTCTATTTGCTCATTTTGCATTGCAACCCGCACAGAACGAAAACAAGAAATATCGGGAAGGCGATTTGGAGGGCATACTATTTGGAGGGCATAGTATTTGGAGGGAGGAGATCAATTTGGAGGGAAGGAGATTGATTTAGAGGGCATACAATTTGAATCCAATGGAAGGTAAGAATTGCATTTTTTTTTTGGTTTAGGATTAGGAGAATTGTTTTGTTTTTTTTTTGTATTAGGTAAGAATTGTTTTTATTTTTCTTTTAATTTAGTAATTTTTAATTAAAACAAAGAATGAAATATTAATTCATTTTAAAATTGGTTGTTTTTATATTAACAGTCAACACAAATGTTGAAGAAAATGTCCAAAACAAAACCACCAATAACCCAAACCCAAACCCAAATCGAAACCCCGAACCAATGGAGGAGGAGCACAATAGGAATGTCAAAATTGTTCCTCGTATGGGTGCAATGAGACACCTTATTTCACTTTTTAGAGGGGGGGACCACATAATACGGTCATTGGGAGAGGCCCTAGATAACATTACAAATACAATTTCCAATTCACAGGGAGCATTGTACAATATTAGCTCCTAGAGGAATTCCCAGAGGCAATACTGTTCCACTGGGTTGAGCTACAAAGACGTAAAGAAATTAAAGATAACAAAAGATCATCTTTTTCACTATTTCGGGACCCTAGCCCTAGATTGGTTCCTCCCACTAGTCGACCACACATTTCTATAGACTAGTACATAGAACCAAATATTAAATACAACTTGATGGATCGTCAGTACATGGTATTCGATGAAGACCCTGCTGAGAACATAGACATCCCATTCTATTTGCTCAAGAAATTGTATGTCGAATTTATATTGGGTAAACATGTAAATTACTTTGATATTTTAGAGTTCCAGGGGGTAGGACATGGGATGCCCCAAGATAGAAAAGGGGTGAGGACTGATCCAAACCATGTGTGATGACCTCTGCGCACACCAAACCCCCCTCATTTATATCCTCTTGCAGGTCTTGTGATTGATGACACGCATGAGGCATTATTCGATTTGGTAGATACATTGCTTAGACATGGCACTATTGTCGAGGGCAATGTAGGACAAGGGGTTGGCACATCTAGGGATGACACATTTGGGGCTAGACCATCACCCACAAAGGATCTAGATAGGTCTCCCTACTCTACTAGATCTAGAAATTGTAGTGGACATGCAGAGGGGTCATAGCGTCACGTCATGCTGCGTCCATGCACCACTTGGCGAAACATATGCTATGGGCCTTCTTCGTAGTTTCACGATGATGGGCTACTCCAATATGTAAGTCAAACTTGGTCTTCACACATTTTATTATTTTTTATACCACAGTGTTCAATTGTTTCATAAATTATTTATATTTTAATTATATGACAATTTACGTGAAAACATTTACAGCTGGTGTCGAATGAGACCCCAGAATCCCATTGTTCTCCAGTTGACGCTCATGATATGGATGCAGCGCTAAATGCTGCATATAATTTTGGTGCTTCACCATTACTTGTAAGAACATTACTTTTGATTTATCATCATGATTTACATATTTATAGTAGGGATTGTCACATTTAATACATCTTAATATTGATACAATATATTTTATGTAGTGTGGGTAGGATGAGTATGTAGCATCTGAGAGAGGTCTGTCTCAGATACTTGAGGATTCGCAAGTACAGGTATGATTTTAATTATGCTTTTAATGATTCAACATGTACTTTTTTAATTATTTGAAATTATCTAATTGTATCTTTATGTTTTTTTTACGTAGGAACATATGCTCGATAGAGTTGCCCACCGAGCGGTCTTTCTCAGGCATGCATATGCCCATCCTTTTAGTCTGGAGTCAATTCTTCCACCCTCTGGTTACACACCTCTTCATGTCCCACAAGTATATGTATATCTCTCTTATCTTGTATCTATGTTTCCCCAATTGTCCCTCCATGCAGGATAGTTTTCTTTGTACATGCAAGTATCTTTTTGGTGCACCCATCAATTTGCTGACATTGACATATATATTATTTTATGCAGTTTGATAGTGAGCGAGTGGTGCTTGAAGAGAACCCAATCGGGGTTGCTGCTCACCCACATCTCCCCCCCCCAAGTACATGTATGTCTCACTTTCTTTGAAAAAGCCATTGTCCCTCCATGTAGTATAGTTTTCTTTGTACATGCAAGTATTTTTTTGGTGAACCCATTTATTTGCGGACATTGACATATATATTATTTTATGCAGCTTGATAGTGAGTGAGTGGTTCTTGAAGAGCACTCTATCGTGGTCGTTGCTGCCCATGTTTCATTCCTTTCTTATTGTTTTCGATCATACTCACTCTACTGCCCACTTCCAAAATGTGTGAAAGATCACATATTTTCAGGTTTGTAATGATGCAGTGGTGTTTCTATTGCCGTGACTATGTTTCCCACTTGAAACTTTCACATTGTAGTGTATCCTTCTTTAGAAACTATTTCAACAAGGGGAACCTACTATTATTATTATTCCTCTTCTTATATTACAGAGTTAAAATGATAATTGTTCACAAATAAATGAGACTCCTATAGTATTATAAACAGGTTGTCAATACACCCAAGATGACATTGGAACTCATCATATTATCTTGATACTTCACAATTCTTTATTGTGTGGAGATCCAACTTTGAGTTGTTATGTGGTTTCTCGACTAGTTGAGGATCATCTTTCAAAGGAATTTTCCATTCTCGTATTTTTTTCAATCCCATCACCCTTATACTATAGAGCTATTGTAACTAAGTGAGAATAATTTATTGCAACTTCCATTAGAAATATTTGGTGTGAGGCAATCATGAAAAATTGACACATCGAATACTATTGTGGATATGAAATACACCTAGAAAGTAAATTCTACCAACTATTGCACCTCCAAGTGAGGTTGGATGATCACATAATTAACGTAAATTTTATTTTATTTTTAAAACAAAAATTACAAAATACAATCTTCAATAGCATTAATTCACTACTAGTATAGCTTTTACCTATGTTTTGAAAATAAGGAAAAAAAACATGACCATATAAGAATATGACATGAATAAGGGATACTTTGATAATAAAATAAAAACAGAACTTTCCTCTTCCAATACATCTAATGCTTCCATGCATATGTTACTTTATCCCTCACCAAGCTTACTACTTTTTAGACTATTAACAGAAGCATAAGCTTCCTCTTGAGTAGAGAAATGAACAAAAACACAATATTTTCAATTGGTATAAGTAATTTTCTTTGATAATTGAACTTTTTCATTTTCACTGTATTTCTTGAGATCTTCTTGGAGCCTCTCTTCATACCGACATGTGGGAAACCCATCAAGAAATACAAGCTTTACCTGTAAAATTGGCAACCCATCAACAAATACAAGCTTTACCGACAAAATTGAATTGATAGTTAAACTCTTGAATGTCAATTAAAAGGGAAGAAAGTTTATCCACTTTGAAAATTCCCCACAATAGGAATCAATTGAATATTTTAATGGCTCTAACCTCGTCTCTTTGGGAGCATGATGTTAAGATTACAACATCAAGAGTCATTCTCCAGTCTTGTGAGTAATATCAAGACAATAGACTTGGGAGTAATATCAAGTCCTACAAATATCCTCATATGATTGAGGTGGTGATATTGTAAAGCTTGTGAGTAATATCAAGCTAAGTCTTATGAGTAATATCAAGGCAGTAAGGCTTGTGAGTAATACCAAGTCAGTAAACTTGTGAGTAATATCAAGTTCTACAAATATCCTCATGTTGTGAGGTGGTGTACTTTACTGTGTAAAGTATATATACTATGTGATGTATGGCTAGTCATGGTCAACAGGTGATACAAGTCTCCTTTAGGGATTACCTACCCTTAGAGTGATTTACTTTAGCATGTGACTATATGACCTGGGTTAATACATCTGATCATAGGTTTGAAACAATTCTTATGAGTATGATATGATATAAAATTAATGAAAACATATATGGACAATGCATAGAAAATTAATATGAGCACAGAGATAGAGAGATAATTTGAATTGCCCATGTATTCCTCCAAGTGAACTCGAATTAATAAGACACTAGTTGAGTCTTAGTTGTGATAAAACAAGTTCAATTAATTAAGGAATCAACTCCTTAATTTATGTAAGTGGTTGTTGAAGATGAAACTAATGGAGAAACACTAGTTACATTCATTTATATCTAGTTCTATTTAGTGACATTCAGTTCTATTTAGTTACATTCAGTTATGTTCAGGTACATTCAGTTATGTTCAGTTACATTCAGTTCTGTTCAGCTACATTTAGTTATGTTTAGTGACCTCAATTCTATTCAGTCACATTTAGTTTTGTTCAGTTACATTCAGTTATATTCAGTTACGTCCAGTTTCATGCAATTCTATTCAGTTCAGTTCAGTTCATTAAGCTAACAAATGAGTTAGAGGCAGATAAACTCAGTGAATTAATGGAGGGCACATATCTTCCTCGTGGGAGACAATTATGGAGTGCCAACTTGGCACCAAGTCAGTGAGGGCGCGTGGTTGAAGATAAAGTAGTGTTCATAGTGTTAGCTACTTATTGACGCATGCAATATTTGCTACCTTCCTTGTATGACCTAATTTGACGTGTTATTAAAGTGTTACGCACTTGGAAAAATCATCATGGTGTTCTATTTGATCTCTACTCTCTTGTGCTCTTGGAAAAGGAAATATTCTATTATGTTGTAATCATTCTCTGCAAATTATCAATCATACTCTAAGTATGTTTGTTGGGTTTTTATCCTCTGAATCAATGGAGGGTTTTCCCAAGGTATATCCTGTGTTCTATGGTTTGATTTATCTTTGGAATATTGATGAGATTTATATGCATTGTTATTGTGGATTAAAGTTTTAAAGCTCAGTTATCTTCATTTTTTTGCTCAATCACTAACACATGACAACCCATCAAGAAATACAATCTTTACCTACAAAATTGAAGTGAGAGTTAAACTCTTGAATGCACAATTAAAAGGGAAGCAAGTTCCTCCGCTTTGAAACTCACAATAGAATTCAATTGAATGTTTTAATGGGTCTAACCTCATATCTTTGGGAGCACGATAGTGAGCACTCCATTTAACTCCTCTTTCTTCATGCCTCCAAAGAACATATAGTAAACACCCAATGCTAGATAACAACTAATTCGGAAAAATCATTAACAAAAGGAACATAGAACCTCTCATAGACATGATGAATACCTAGAATGTCATCGTTAAAGATGTGTGTGTGTTGGAATTTTCCTTCCAATCGAGTTGAGTGTTGGCTATAGCTACGCGTTGGAAGCTTAATTATATATGAGTTCAATATTGGCTATAACTATTGTATCATCCCTTATAAACTAGCCTATATCCCTAAAAAATAAGCTGAGTGCTGTATATAATTGTACTCAAGACAAGAAGCTGAGTGTTTTATCAGATGTGTAGAATTGCATAGCAAGTTTCAATTTCTCATGACCCTAAAGCAAATTTTCCTGTAAATAGAAAGAATGTGTTCTTCGATTTTTTATGAATTGTGTTATTTTTAAGCAAGTGAATATTTTCTTAAAAAATAAACTTATGTTCAAATTTTATGTAGAGGTGTAAAGGTTGTATCCTGGAGGCAAATGTAGTGAGTGGAGCAAAATGTATTTACATTTAGATAATAAAAAAATGTTGTTCAAAAACATATATGTGACAATTGATACTGACTCAATGATATACCTTGTGTGGACATTCATTGTAATAAGTGTTCTACTTCCCCTTGTACCGAAGTTTTCCTGGCACGATAACTAAAATGAGGTGAATTTTAACCTGGAATTCAAATGTGAAACATAATGCAACCTGTTGTTCCTCTTAAGAGAGGTTTGTAACAACAACTATTATAAACATATGCATTTTGAATCTACTAGGAGGGCTGCAACATATGCATTTTGAACCTACCAGGAGGGTTGCAAATAGCAAGTTTAAAGTTAGTAATAATGAAGAAGAGCTTGTTGGGATATTGATGGCCATACTTTGAAGATTGTCCATTACATTATATTATGGAGAAATTCGATGGTTGTTCTGTAAAACATGCATTTAGACCTACAAGCGGTTAAGGCTATACAAGATTTTCATATGCATGTGCCTAAAGACACTAATGAGGAAGAATGAAGTTGCTAACAACAGGTTGAGTAAGGAAGGGTATGCTCTCTTAAGCATTATATTTAGAAGCTTCTAGTGCTAAAATTTATGTGAAATATATATATATATATATTGAATATGATGTAGCGCCCTTTCTGCTTATAAGTGTGTTGCACAGGGACTTCACTTAGTGAACCTGTCATATACAAATCTCTTCCAACAAACATAACAAGACGCACTAGACATTGCCACTTACTATTTCTAGGGGAGGGATACGTAAAAAGAATGCTAAAAATGTATTAGCAAAGATAAGAGCTGTTTAGACAAGTTCAAATAAAACATGTTTTATTTTGGAAAAATAAAGAATGTGAAACAAATTTGTTGACAACTATTTTACAATAGCATTAATTTGTTAAAACTCAAGATGTTCTTGTCATGGTGACAACATGTGCATCCTCAACTTATAATATTTTCAAAGAGGTTGTAGTTTCGACAATCACCAAGGGTAACTTTAAATTAGTGCTAACCAATGTTATCAAGTTGATGATAAGCTATCCGCGAGATGTAGAACAGTTGGTGGCGGGGTATGGTTAAGACGCCCCCTAAGCTGAAAGGTCGTCGGTTCTAATCTTGTCAAATACCAAAAAATCCAACCATGTTAAGGGTTGGTGCGGTCTAGGCCGTGTGCGATCCTCGGGTGATTTTGACGGCTTAGATGCCCATGGTTCGTGGTTACTTAGCCAATGGCAACCCTGCTAGTCAGGGGGGTTCCACCACTTTGCCAACAAAAAAAAATTGATAATAAGTTGCCACTAAATTGAAATTCTATTATGATCCTGGTTTGATTAGTAAATTCTATGGACTTTGTCATAACAATTGTATCTTAACTCTTGGATGTCAATTGCTAGCCTTGTAGCCATTTTTGCAAAAGAAAACCATAAAAAACACTTCCAAGAAGATTTCATTCATTTTCTCATTAAACTTGTTAAAAACTTCTTACAAGTTTGAAAGGGATTTATGCACAAAAATTTGTTTTCAAATATAAAAATCTAATTAAATGTGATATGCTAGACTTTTATTAATACTAATATTTTCTTTTTAATATAAAAATCTAATTAAATGTGATATGCTACACTTTCATTAATACCAAAGGTTTTTGGATATGAAGTCATTAACTAATTTAATTACATCCAATTTTTTTAGTTAAAAAATAACTTATAATAAAGATATAATAAAAAATAAATAACACTCAATTTTAAATTTATACAAATTAAAAATTAATATTGTATAAATTTATTTTAAATGTGTGCTTATTAAAGTACCTAGTTTTCAAATTTCTTAAGTTACTCTGTTTTTTTTACAAAATAAAGTTTCTACATATTTCATGTTAAAAATATGGCTTTTTCATAATTTCATAAATTAAAACTTTAAATTATATATAGTTTCTAGGATTTCGAAATGGGAATGTTAACCTTTTTCAAATAATTTAAAACTGTAATTCTTTATCGATTTAAAAATAGATTTTCCAAACCAAGTTTTTACTATTAAAGATATTGTTGGCAGGCTGGAATTTCAGATGTATCATGTTTGTCAAATAAAAAATTATGACAGTTTGATGTTTTTAGTGCCTTTCATTTTAAGTTTTTGTCAAATTTATGAGTATCAAACTTTTTTCCACTAATTTTATCATTATAATTTTCTTATTCTCTAAATTCTAAGAATAATAACAATACAAATGAAATTTGAATAAGATCAAGATTAATAAACATATTTTGGCATACCGAAATTCTAGTTTTAAAAAAAATGATTATTAATAAACAGATTCTGCCCTATAGAAAATCTACTTTAAAACAAATCTAAGATAAGAAAATCTAGTTTAAAACAAATCTAAAATAAGCATAGGAAAATATTTTTAATGAATTATTTCTAAAACTTTTCAAATTGTTTTAATTTTAAAACTTTTCAAAATTGTTAAGTTTAAATACTCCAAGTCTACATCATTATCTTAATAAATGAATATGTAGCAATGAAACTTAACTTTTCAAATTTATTAATTTTAAATACTCTAAAGACTAAACCATTGTTTTAGTAAATCAATGTGCAACAACTGAACTTAATTTTACAAAAACATTTTAGATGAGAAAGTGCTTTATGGATTTTAAAGAAATTTAAAAAATTTATTTCAACAAAGCTGTAAATCTTTAAATAAAACTAAAAAATATGACAAATATCTTGATTAAAACTAAAAAAAATGCATGATGCTTCTAAGGAAAATGATCAAATTTACAGTTGAAATCATAAATATACATGATTGATTTATTTAACTGGGAGAAAATACTTTAAAGATATTTTAATAATAATCTATTTTTAAGGTCATCCCCAAGTGAGACACCAATTTGGTGTATCGGACACCCTTGTTTGTGGGACAAGGGACCCCCCTGTGCAGTGATTTAACTGCTAAAGTCTACAGAGGTGTACATACACTACCCTCCTCTGGATTTGAACCTATGACCTCCTAAGAGGAAACACATGCTCTTTATTTACAAGCTAATTTTCATTATAAACAAATTTAATTCAATCTATTATAAAAAGAAATCTAGCTTCATATAATTTTTACAATGAAAAGTAACTAATGAGACCTTATCTACCATAGTCAATATATGATCTTACAGAGCTCAAATACAAACAAAATTGAGAAGAGCAATGTTGAAAATTTGAAAAATGAAAGGAGCTCCATGTTTATGGCTCTTATTCCAAGATAATAGTTTATCCTTCAGTTTCACCTTTAGCCATGCACCAAATCCATGAATAAGCATTAAAAAATAAAAATTGATAGGATCCCCTTTAGTTGGCTAACTAGCACACGATATCTCATATGGATGACATAATAGAATCCCAAGAGACAAACCATGGAAGGATTGGTAAATATTAAAAATTCTTACAGGAGATGTAAAAACCATTCAGCTGGCTGACCTTCCCGAGCCAAGTTGAAAAATTATGAAGAGTTGCATTGATTAGAGTAATAATTAATACATGAAATATCTCAGTGCGATGCCACCACTCTCTAAATCATTTTATGAGACTGAGATCATCCATACCAACCAATCTAATTTAAGAAAAATCATTAATAAAATAATCTGAAATTTGTATACTATAGCCTTATCTTTGGAAATACATAAAATTTACTCCACTGACATAAACTTATACCACCTGGGTGAAATCATGAATATGGGTGTCTATTTTGGGGGGTGCTATGAGAATAGTTGTGTTGTTTTTCCAATTTTGTCAACTTCGAGCAAAGAAAAAATAGATTTGTATTTAGAATTTCATTTTGTAGTAAAAAAAAAAGTTGTAGAGAATTGTGTTAGCTTTCTATTGATTATTTTTTAGGATTTTTTTATTGCCATTTGATATGTCATTTTTGCAAGTGTTTGATAGTATGTTATTAATTAATAAAATTATGATAAATATTCATGTTTTTTGACACTGATTTATTCAGTATTCAAGTATTGTTCATTGAAAACAAAATATGTTATGATGATCTAGACAAATTGTACTAAAGGTTGTCTATAATTTTGTATCCAACAACCGCATGCAATAATTATTAGAATTTTTTGAAGTGGACCAACCTGAAAAACTACCATAAAACTGACATGTTCAGTTTGGCACAACATCTTCCCTAATTTCCAATTCAAAAAAAAAACTAAAATCACCCTTTTGAAGACAACACATCAATGTTGGGCACCATGATTTTTCCAAATTTTTTTATAGTGTCTTTAAGAAGTTATTGATTTTTCATTTCAATGAATTCTATCAAATTTTGAAGCAATCCACACACCTTCTAAGAAATATAATAAATAAAATTAGTGGATCACATCAATTTTAACAAAATTCGCATCCATAGAAAGTAGATTGAATTATGCAAGTAATGGTATTATTTGTGAAGGGAAATTGTAAGAATTTTACATGATCTGATCTCTCCAAAATGGGAAGAAGAGTCAGATATGTGATGGAATTCAATTTTTGAAATATTACAGGTTTTCAGCCGAACTAATCTTTCGGCCAAAAACAATTAATGTTTCGGCCGAAAGTTATCAAATGTTCGGGAGAACATTAGATTTAACGGAAGGAAAACAGTTCGGCCGAAAATGTCTATCCAATTTTTTCGGCCTGCCAAAAGAAAAAAAAAAACTTGAAACGGTTTCTCCAAACACCGTTTCGTTACATGAACTTGAAATGTTTTTACGTTTTTCCGAAACACCGTTTCAATTCTTTATTTATATGAATGAAGGCTCAACATATTTTATCAACATTTTACACAGTTATAGAAGAAGGAAGGATCTCTTTTCTGGTAAGTATTCTTAAAATTTATCTTTTAAGGTGAAGGCTATTTTTAGTTGATACCAAACATTATTTTGAAAATTTGTTGTCTTTTTTTCTTTACGGAAGATGTTTCTGGAAAATATTTTATGGTACAATTTTCTTAAAAATTCTGCACCAATTTAGTTTATGGTACATTTTTTTTTAATATTTTGAACAATATTTTATCGACATATTTACTTTTTATAACCTTGCCTTAAATGGTTAATTATCAATTTTTAGTAGTCATCTTTTGGCCTTTTAACTCGTAATTTATATTTAGTGAACACGGCTTTATACTCATTAATTATACTTTCATAACATTAAAATAAACTGTAATTTTTTTGTAATTCATGTGGCCTAGAATTACCAAATTCGGTTGATAACCTTCCTTGTATCCATTATCACTACTTTTTGTAGTCATATTGTTTAAGGTGGATGACTCTTAATTTTTTTGTATTTTATAAGGTGAATTTTTTTCTTTGATGATTAAGATTCTCTCGAGGGAAATTTATTCTAAGTTGAAGGTATACATTGAATAATCATGGGCAACAAAAAAATGCGAAAGAGGAAATGTGATCGCACTCCAACCTGATGCCTTACATAATGAAAATCAAAAACTCAGATACCATGAAAAAAAGAAACAAAAGAATACAAATATTGAAGACATCGCTAATGATGATGTAACTAGAGACTTGGATCAAAATGTTGAT
>LPNX010282872.1:0-30690 GCA_001517045.1 Pseudotsuga menziesii
TTTTAGTGGGATTTTCAGGGAAATATGGTAGGTAAATGGACGAATGAGCCATGAAATGGGGTAGATGAGGTAGTTAACCATTTTTGGGTGTTAACACTAACTGAAAAAGATTTGAAACTTAATCACCAATCAGACTGTTTTTTAAACAAAAGACCATCTTCAACCTGTCAAGCAAACTGTGTATCAATATCTACACCCTGTCAGCATGATTCATGAACATCTCTGCACAAAAAAGGCTTTTCATAAATGAACTATGTTGTCACTTTAGAATTTATTGCAGACTGTTCATCCCATACCTATCTCTTTCAGCTCATCAAATCTCTGCAACTTTCATCAGTTTCCAAAACAAGAAACTTCCACACATATCAATCTAGGTGCTGCTGCAAATTGGTATTCGGTTTCCTCAGTATTGTTAAAGAAATTAGGTATTCTGCACATTATTCAATCAGCCAAGGGATTATCCTCGAACCCTGTGTATCAATGCCAACCTCATTCTTCAAAACCATTGACTTTGCATATGTGACAACAATTCACTGGCTTCTTAGTCTACTGAAGAATTCCTGTGTAAGGGATGAGCATAATAAAACAGTCTACAATTCATTCCAATGTTGCTTCCTGTAGACTATGACTCAAATTAGCATTAGGTCTGACAGGAAACTTAATCAGCCAGTTCATTACACCCATACTGTATCAATATCAAAGTTTTTTGAGTGTATTAGAGAGCCAAAACATAAACAGCTTTCCTTCAAATTGTCTCGAAGTTCTAAAAATTGAATGCTTTAAGCTTAGGGTTATTTTGATGCTCTGTTCAATAAAATTCTTCAGAACAGCTCCAAGCAGTTATTTCTGGGGTTAACATTTCATTTTAGAACCTGTTTTAACCCTTGCCTCAACTAATTTTTCCAAAACGACCTCCAGCGAGAAAATTCCCAAATTTTCAATTATAGGGGTTAATAGTGAAATACCTGCCAACTGTTCAATTGCAATGTTTTAAACCTATGTTTTGAGCTGTCAACTGCCTTTCCTTGTGTGTACAGATGTCTTTATGTGATCACTTTGATTGCAGGTAACGGGATTAAAAAGCCCTAATTTTTGCTGGCCTTTATAACTCTGTCTCTGCTCTGCAGCAACATAATCCACCTTTCTAGCGGTTTGATTTACTTCACGAGCCTTCCTTTCCTCTGATAATGCATGTGAAAGGAAAATCATGCCACCTTAGACCAAAATTTGCTGATAACTGTCAAACCAATCCCGCATTATGGGCAATGATGGCCATGATTTGTTTCTCGACTCAAAACCACTTGGAATCGTGCTAAAATTGAGGCTTACACATATCCAACAGCTCACCGTATGTGATTAATCATTCACATATTAAAATCATGATAAAAACTTGCTTGAAAATCGAAAAATAAAAGGGCCGCGATATTCTTGTAGCGCGCCCTTTGTAATTTTCTGCTCCAGCGCTACAAGAATATCCTTGGTGCTATTTTTTCGCTCCTTTTTAGCTTTTTGATATTTTGTATAAGGTTTTAAAAGTTGCTTGAGTGTAGGTATGCTCAAAATATGCCTTATGAGTCCACCATTTGATAAAATAACTTTTAAAAACCCTTAATAAAAAACTAACCTATGGTTAAAAAATCAAAATTTCTAAAGCAATCTCAAGATTTCAAACAAACACTAGACAAAACTTTCCAAAAGGAGGGCAAAATCAAAACTAAAGTAAATGAAAGCTTTGAAAGAAAATATAAATCAAACCAAAATTGGGGAAGTCAAACCAAAATAAAGAAACAAATTACCGACAAAACAGCTTCAATCCAAACCTCCCAAAAGGTACAAATCCTAGCCATGCGAATAAAGGAGTTGAAGTCAAACATGGAGGAAACCATTTGATTACCGGTCAATAATGAGAACCATTAACAAATGTGAGGGAAACCATCATTAATGAAAATGGTCCCCAAAGTACCTAGTGCATTCTAACAAGTGTGAATACAAGGACTTGAAGTTGAACACTTGAGGAATCCATTGAGTAGGAGAAAATAAGGTATTCACACTACCCAATAGCGAGGGAAATTGCCACTGATGACTCCAATCCCCAAGGTACTATCATAAAACTCTAAATCTCATTCCCAGAGCAAGATGTGTTGCAGTCGATAGGAAGAGATCCATTGGAAGGAAGGCATTAAGGTATCCTTCGTCATCCAACACAAGGTAATTTAGAGACTAATTGGATCTAGAATTGGTACAGAATTTCACGACAAGGACCGCTGAAGACATTATGTAATGAAGTGATACCAGGGAATGGCCGACACAAAATGTCTAGGCAATTGCAGAGTGGCCGACAAAGGTTTAAGCCTTGAATAGTGAGAACGACACAAAAGTGACTTAGGTAGCTTTTGACACAAAAGAACCAACGACCAAAATCTGCAGTGTAGGATACATTGATAGATTCCCCATATAATTGGAAAAGAAACCAACCGGAGGAGTAAGAAACTTTGAATCGAGATAAGGCAAAAATATTAGGACCCAATAGTTGATAGACTCAAAATTGGTGCTTTGTTCAAAGAAACAATACTTGCTTCCATGATGTAAAAAACATGCGAATGAACTTCCCTTCCCCTCTTTCTTGTAAAGGTTTAATGAGTCCAAGAAAGCAAACTCGGGACCATATTCATTTTTGGCAAGCTCGAAGAAGAGACAGAAGAATGCTTGATAAAGCACTGATTCATGGATTTTACGAGCCTGAACTAGTACATGCTCATTAGTGTTTTCATAGTTTAGAGAGTCTGAAAAATCCAAAGAAGACTCCAGTGGGGTCCTTTTTCATCCAATTTAGTCTCCTAAGGCTAGAAAAGTATAAAACAAACCACATAAGAACTCTCTTAGCTTCTGAAGAAGTAAGGCGCACCTTTTGCGTACTTAGTCAGGGAGGTCCAAAAAAGGTTAAATTACCACCTACCCAACGCTCCTTCAAAAGTAGCATATAGCCTGAGTTTTACGAGTGTGAAGGCAAGATCACTCGGAAAGATCCATTTGATTACAAAAAATGGGGCTTACAACAGTAAAATCGATGCTTTGTTATTTAGAATTTAACGAGCATGACAAAGGCATAAAGTACACTCGATTTTTTTTTCATGTTTAGGTCCAGAGCACAAAAAAGAGAAAACTCAGCTCATACCGGGGGTTCCTTTTCTGTAAGTTTAGTCCCTCGGGTCTGGAAAAGCGATAAACCTATGCCTGAGAATAATCTTCTCAATTCCATAGAAAAGAGAGTGTTCCTTTCTCGTATTATTCCACATGGTCCGAGAAAGCGATAACCTACCACCAATGTGGGTGCCCATTCACATATTCTTAACAAGCCTGAACGGACAAGTTTACTCAGCAGTCAAGTCTATTTTGAGGAGTTAGATCTGGGCCAAAAGAAACTCAATATCTTTCCCATGAAGTTTTAATGAGTACGGAAAAGTCAACTCACGGCCTCCTTACTGTTTTTAATGAGCTCGAAGGAGAGCAGAAAGAATGCTCTAAATGCGAGGAGACAAGTATCAGAGGCAAGCGAAAATAGTTCCAAGCACGACGAACAAACCTATGCATAATGTAAGGAACATGAGCAAGGAAAAGACACTTGGGGAAGGTAAAAGGTGTCAAGCTGCAAAGGAAAAATGATACAAGGCTTAGCGACAATGAGTACAAAGATGAGGGCTTATACAATGAGATAAAAGCGTGGAAGCCGGAATCATGCTCATAAGTGCGAGAAGGGCACATGCAAATGTAGTTACAGCTTAAACAATAAGACAAGGCTAGTAAAAAATTGTGAATCCAACTAGGAATCATGTCTCCAAGAAACAACAACATCAGGATCATATTCAGAAAAAAATATCTGATGCGGGTCACTTGAGCAGAAATACATGCGACTTTGCTATATTCTACAAAAGGGAAATTCAAGGAAAAATCAACCGAGGAGTATTATATAGCACCAAGGCTCGAGGGTTTATAATCAATAAGATCAACCTCAGAAATAGAGAAAAAATAAACAATGGAGATAGAGTCTGCAGGAACAAACTCAGTATCATAGGAGTTGAAAAATTCATAAGAAAAATCAAACTCATCAGGATCACTGACTTGCTATTTGAAGGGAGAGTCCAAAAACTCAAAAAATCCAACATAAGAATACCGATCCATGGAAATATCAGGCTTACTAAGCAAATCAGGGTTAGACTTAGTCACAATTGAACCAACATCCAATAGAAGGTCAGACTGTATCAAAGAATCTAGGAAGACTTCATCCGAAGGAGATCATCCGAGATAGGACACATGTCTCAACTTTAAAATGGATCAATAGAGTGGAGAGTGGGATCCACAGTCTGTATAGGATGAATCACCTGGTCAACTACTGGGACCAAGTCCCGGGAAGGTAAGCATGAAAACAGAGGCTGCTTCTCAATAGCAATTGAATGCAAAGGACATGAGGACACATAGCTCACCTGTGGTGGGGTAGTGTCTATAGAAACACTGGGAATCGATAAAGGAAAGACCTAGTCTCTAGTTAGGTCAAGATACATATCAAGAAAATCCAACTGATCGATAGTGACCATTTCTTCGCCATGATTAAAGTACATCACATGAAATAATGTTGTCACCACAGCTTGCATGGCATATACGTAATCACATCCAAGGAGAATATTGAATTCCAAGGGGTCTTCTATCACCATGAAGTCAAATAAGATGGTCTTCCCACCCAAAGTAACAGGTGTTTGCGCAAGAATTCCCAAGGCTATACAATTTATTTTATCAAACGCCAGTAACTAACTAGCAGTTTGTACAAGGTTGGGAGATCCCATGCCTCGACAAGCACGAGCATAAAAAATACTAACTAAGGCTCCTTCATCAACAATACAATGAGCAATCATGTATTGTTCAACTTTGACCTTTTTCTGGAAAGGTATATCAGAAGGAAAATGAGGCTCAACTAGGATATCCCAATCAAAGGAATCAATCCGAGAGCTTGGTGGGGGTTGATCCAAAACGCGTTCGGTGCCCCCTTGTTCATTAAGTTCTGAACTGGCAGTGAAGAAAATGTGACTAGTAGACACTTCACTCTCCAAAGGAAGAGTGGGATTGATCGACAATGGAACCGATTCAACCGCTTCATGAAAGTCACTCTCCAAAGGGAGAGTGGGATTGACCAAATGTGACATTGGTTCAATCACATCAGGATCACTCTCCGAAAGAAGAGTGGGATCGACCAAAGTTGAGATTGGTTCGACCACTTGATCAACCAAAGGTTGAGTAGGTTGTTGAGAAACTATAGGTTTCCTAGGAGAAGGAAATTCTTGAGTATCGAACCACACTCTTCGCACCTCTACGATAGTAGGGCACTGGTGAGTAAGATGATCTCCCTCACATAGCTTACAAGGGAACTTAAGTTTGCACTTTGAACGACCAGTTTTCTCAACGGTGTCAACATGACTAGCAGTGGCTAACTGTTTGATCTCAACATGACCTACAGAGGATGAGATTTCCCCCCCAGCATGACCACTATAGTTTGGGTGACTGGGTCCAACCTAACTAAGAGAGGCTGGTTGTTGAAAAACTTCAGGCTGTTAAAAAACAGGATGACCATGAAACCAAAATCTTTGCACATCTGCAATAGAAGGGAATTTATAAGTAAGGTGGTATCCCTCACAAAGCTTACAAGGAAACTTGGGCTTGTGTTTTGAACAGGAAGTCTTTTCAACAGTGTAAAGATGACTCACAGTGGTTGACTGATTGTCTTCAACATGAACCAAAGAGGCCGAGAGACTTCCCCCAGCTTGACATACAGAGGCTGAGAGACTGGGTCCAACATGACTTGTAGAGGTTGGATGGGAACCACCAGCATGAAGAACAGAGGCTGAATGGTTAGGATGACCATGCTTTGCAGCAGTTGAGTGTGTGCCCCTGGCATGAACTTCAAAGGCTGGGTGGATGGATCCAACATGACTTGCAGAGGTTGGATGGGGAGTTTCAACTTAAACATCAGAGGTTGAATGGGTTTCCTCAGCATGAACTATAGAGGTTGACTGACTGGATCCAACATGACCTGGAAAGTTTGGAAGGATCCCACCAGCATGATCAACAGATCCTGGATGGTGAAGATCAACTTGACTTGCAGAGGTTGAGTGCTTAGATCCAACATGACCTGCAGAGGTTGGATAGGTGCCCCCAGCATGAACTGCAGAGGCTGGGTGGTGAGGTTCAGCTTGACTTGCAGAGGTTGAACTGGTGCCCCCTTTCTTATGTTCCTTCTTCCTATTCCTCCTTCTTTTACTCCTTTTAGACTGTCAGTTACAAGTAATAGTACTTTCACCGCATGAGGTAGAAGGAGTATGAGAATCAACTACAGGTGAAGGGGAAGCAATGTTTTGATACCCCTGATATAAGGAGCTTACTTGAGAAGCATGAGGAGCATTCAGGACATTTGGAGTGGAAAACAACCACACCGGTAACCCTAGGGTGAATCCAAGTAGATTCAAGGTGGCCATCAAAGGAACACCAACATTCCTTGTGAGAGGAATAGTACAAGGATTTCCTAGCATGGGGATCTCTTGGTTGGTGTTCAAAGGGGGGATATCCATAGCTTCAAACAAGGAGACAAATTCTGAGGTCGACAAGAAACCAAAAAATGCAAAGCACACACCTGAAGGAAAACTAAGTACAGACAAACCACAGAGCACTCACTATATTTCCTAAAGCTAAACAGACAAACATGTATAAGATATGCTTTCTAGAAGAAAGCTGATAGACAATTACTTGGTGTCCCTATATATGTTCTTAGGCACAAGCAGAGGAATCACCCACCACCCTCCCACACCTTCTACCGGGGTTACCTTCCAATCCCGTCCAAGGTCAACCAGAAATAGCCTTTCGATGTACCTATGTATGAACCCTAGATGTCAAAGAGACTAAAGGATACCTTAACTATATTGACAGTCTGGGGGGACAGTCATAATCCTGGTTCATATGCATGGGTAGGGTAGCAAATCCTGAAACCTTGTCTAAGACAGAATCCCCAGATGCACAAAAACCTTGTTCTACGCTTTGACAAGGAATCAGAGGGTTATCTCTTTAGTCCAAGTCTCCACACGGCCTCGTTCTTAACTCCTGTTTGAGAGGAGCTTCCCAGATACAATCAACATAGAAAAGGCTTTACCTAGTGATTGTCCAACTATGTCTGAAATTTTAACACTTGTGGGGAGTTTAAACTCTCTATCCCACAAGTATAGCCTGAGCTAGTTGGTGTATGACCCTATAAAATAAAACTTACTAATAATTTTTAATTTATATCATTTATTTTAAGGGTTGTTTTTATTCAGATGGTAAATGGCGTGAAACTTATGTGGTGTATTGACTCAAAGTTGAAAGAAAATGACTAAGCAAAGAGAAATGAAATGCAAAAAGCAAAAACTATTTTCTTTCTTTTCAAATAGAAACTTGAAAGCCACAAAAGAACAATTTCTTTTTATTTTTATTTTTTTTCAAAAACAATGATATGCCATGCAATATAGACTAGAAACCTAATCTACATGCATATAAAGCAAACATGTGTTTTTTTCTTTTTCTTTTATAAATGCAAAAGAAAAACTACCTACAAACAAAAGTATGCAGATAACAAGAACAAAGTAAAAGGAACTCTTCTATACAACCACCAAACAAACTCTAGAATGAACTAAAGTCAGTATAAACCCTACTTGGAAGGAAGTCTTGCATAAGATACAAGTCAACTACTTTGGCATGGTGAATTTAACCACCAAAAGAAGAAGGAAACAAACACCAAGAAGCTTCTGAACTCAGACAAAGATCACAGACAGAGGATGACCAGAAACATAAGCCATATATCATGCCAAGCAAAGGGGGTGGGGGAAAAGAGCAAAGAGAAAAACCTAATGCTATAAAAGGGCTTACCACATAGATAAATAAAAACCAAAAGGGATGACACTAACTCCCTAGAGTCATGCACCTACAAAGGACACCAAAATACCTACCAAACAGCCCACAACAGTAGAAAAAACCACAAAAATGAGGAAAAAACACTGTTTTAGGGGCACACGCGGCTTGTACTACTAACAAGTCACATGTCATATGTGGGTTGATAGTACATCAAGTAGCATGTACAAGAACACATGGGTTGTACCACTGATAAGTCATGTATCATTGTTACGGAGAGAAATTCCTATGGCTTGGGGTACCACAACAGACAGCTTTGACTCCAGAAATCAATCTTTCCCAATATGCAATAGAAATAAAATGTCTAACACTAAAGGATCAGACCTCGTACCTTATTCCGGATGGTTGAAGTAGATCCCTGTTGAGCTTTCCAATCTTCAGCTTGAACTGATATAATACTTCCTCAACAACAAGTAAACAATACAAGCATACTATATATCATGGTGTAAGATCTATTCTAGCGTATATAATCAATAATGTAAAAGCATTTGACATATTCCAATGGATACAATATTTAATCAAATACACATCATTGGGAAAGAAAATATATTTCCATTAATATAAATCAGAGATTACAAGATAGATACAACCTCTGACGGCACGTCTACGAACCGAAGAAACTGAATCCCCCACTTGGGCCTCCACCACCTCAATCCTCCATCTCAAGATAGCAAGCTCACTAGAAAAAGGCAAGCTTGGGAAGAACAAAAAAGTTCTCCAAGGGACAAAGGGATGCAGAATCAAGTACAAATTCCATCAACAATGGACTATAGTTTCTTTGCTCTCAATCTCTCTATATTCCTTCAATGTACCAAGGGGTTCCTTATATAGCTTCACAAGGGATAATGAAGGGTCGAATCCGAGCGATCTCAAGGCATATGGAAGGCCAGGAGTCGAATGAGTCAGATCCATGTCAAGGAAAACTCCAAAAGGATTTGGATTATGCACATATCCCAATGTATGTAGTTATATGGGTCAAACCCGCGTATGTACGTGGTTATCAGGTAAAAATCCGCGTATATCATTTTTCATATAGTTTTAGGGATGATCAAGGAAACATCAATGGATAAAATATGGTCCATGTGGTCTAAAGAGTCTGTAGCGAGGGGAAGGCCATACATAGTGTGATTCACCTAGAGTGGTGAAATCCACTATAACAATCATACACGGGTTGACAGTATAGAAAGTCACGTGTACCAAACCAGACACACGACTATTCAGTCTGCAACTCACGTATGGGTGGAAAAAATCCCCCCAAAAAAAAACTGCCTTAGGAAGGCAGGGGATTTCTTCTATCAAACTGATAAAGTGTTCCTAAATAGCAAGAAAAACCTAAAACCTTGCAAAAGACTGAAAGAAATACAGAGAAACCCCAAACAGACAAGGCTCTCCCCAGCGGAGTTGCTAGTTCTGTTGTAAAGGAAAGTTTCCTATGGCTAGTGTTTAAAAGGCCATCAACATACTGGGGTTGAAAAGTGGATGCAAATGGTTCTGCAATTATATATAAACAGGATTGAGATATTAGAATGGTTCATACCTTAACAAATGAAGGTTGATCCAAGTAGCCCTTTCATCCTTCTCTTGCTCCTCTTGCTCCTCTTGCTCCAAGAGACCTGGAAAACGAATTATACCTTCCTCAGACCAAACAGACTATATTAAAGGAGATTATATTCAATGAAACATGAAAACATAATCTGATAAATAACATCATATAATCATAATCAGAGATTCACTATACAAGACACGTTGATTTGGGAAGAAGAAGGACATCAAATATTTATTAATCATGAAAACAAGTACAAGTATACCTTCTCTTCAAGTTCGGCACCTCACAAAACCTTGATCTGGTTCTGCTGGTTCTCTTCTCCAAGGAACTCAGCCTCCAAGCTTTGCAACATAATGGGATGATCACTAGGGCAAAGGTGTGGGAAAAGAGAGTCCCAAATCCTCCAACATAACAATGCAAAGATTCAAGTCTCTCCTCATGGACCTCCCTACCTCTATTTATATGCTTTATGAATAGTTAGGGTCGAAGACAAAGTAGTTACAACTGAAGGAGGCATTTGCATAACTACCCAAACTACCCGAATTTCAAAATACGTATTTTTTTGACATTTTTAGGAGGTGTACGTGGGTTGCAGAGACAACAGTTGTGTATGCGAGGAGTTATATGCAGGTTTCAATGCAAATAGTCATGTATTTAAGGCATAAGTGAGTATTATATATAGAAATTCGTGTACATATGTGGGTTTCCTTAAGGAAACTCATGTATAAATAAAAAAATATCATTTTAAGGGTACTTTTGTGTATTTTCAGACTTTTTTGTCTTCTAGAAAGTTTTAGATGACTCATACACCTTTCCAACAGTGCAAATATGAGTTCAAACGGAGTTACAAAACTCAAGATATGGATCCTCCAAGTTAGGTGTTTTTTCAGTGACTTTCATGAAGTGTCATCATGGAAGTGTCGACATGTGATGGAATCATGGGAAAGTGGTCACTGGTAGAGATGTGTCCTTTTGAGCTATAACACCAGGGAGATTCCATCTTCATTCTACCACACCTCCATGCCTAGAAAGTAGTGCATCATATCCAAGTCCTTCATCTTGAACTTGGTAGCAAGTCTCCTTCTTGCAACTTTAATGAGTTCCTCTTTTCTACCAGGAACAAGTCATCGACATATAACAGGAGCATCACTGGTCTTCCACCTTCAACCTTGAAGCAAAGTTCAGAATCTGCTTTACTCTCAGTAAAGCCTAGAGTCATCACTAATCTGTCCATCCTATCGTACCATGTCGAACCTCAGAATCTTCTACAGTCACTCCCTCTGAAGTGGAGCATCATTCTCCCTCTACCTTTTATACTCTATGTATTGAAACATTTTGTACTGGAGTGACAAGTAGCTTCGTCTACTACTAATATTCTATGTATCCATATATGTTCACTGGATACCAAGATCCTCCATCTTGAAAATGTTCTTCTCACACCCATCTGTGAGCTTGTCATCCTCTATAGGATTTCATCTTCAACCTTGTAGCAAAGGTTAATTTCTTCATCACTCTAAGTGATCTTGAAGCTCCTCATGTACGTGTCATCCCATGGGTGCCTTCTAAGCTCATACAAGGCCTTCTTTAATTTTTCACACATAATTCTGCCTGTCATGTGTCTTAACTTCCAGTGGCTGCAAATGTCTCTTCATAGTCTATGCCTTCTTTCTATGAGAAGCATCATGCTATGAATCTTTCCTTGTATCCCACAGACTTCTCTTCAGGTCTCGATACCGCATCTTAGACATCGTTCTTCTTGAACCAATACTCTCCTTGCCTTTATTCTTGGCTACTTCTTCATCACTGGAAGGATCTGCAGTAATGATGTCGCTCAACAGTGTCACATAACTGCATTGTGTCTGAGGCCACTTGAAGTCTCGTCATACTATTATTCATTTTGGATTATTTCTCGAACTGTCGTCCCTTATTCTTTGGAACAAGTCTCATCCTTCTTTGCTTGTAGGAGATTGTACATGATCTTTCCTACAAGTCAGATGCACCAGTTGTATGGTTAAAATATTTCATAAGGCATATTCATAATGGTAAATTCCTATGCATAAAGATATGATCATGCAACTATTTTATCCAATACAACATTCATCCATATCTCACAGAAACTTTCTAGATGCCTTCTATCTCTAACAAGACATCATTGAGATTGTGCACTAATCCAATATGTCAGCAAAGAGGTTTCATTCTAGATAAGTAGCAATGGAGATTTGTATAGCACCATGAGCTACTTACCCATCACATGCATATTAGTAGTATACTGTCATTAATGCAAACATTCTATCATGCATAACAAATCAACTGAATATAAAAAAATGCATAACAAAATAATATCATGAAATGACAATTGAATACTTATCTTTATTTGTTTTGTGGGTAGACTCCTTCTTTTAGCTTCATCATCTTCTTCATTCATGACAATGCCATTTATTATCCAAATGCTAAGATGAATAAGAGGTTCTTCAAGAATTGAGTTCTTCATATTCCTCATCACTTGAGGGATCTTCTTTGAATCGTGTGTGCTTGATCTTCAGTTGCTCCCATCTTCTCTTCTCTTATTATGGGTTGAGATTCATCTTGTGTGTGCTCTTCCTGGAGTCTACTGAAAGTAATCACTTCCTTCTGGAACACATTCCTTGAATGAATGAATCCCATGATCCTGGGAGTCCATTCAAGGTGGTTATCACAACATCTGCATTCTCTACTTCTTCATCCACTGCTTGAATTTGTTCTTTGATTTGAGCGACCCTTGTAAAGTATGACTGTATGGTCTCTGCATTCTAGATCTTTGCATTCTTCAACTGGTTTCTCAAAGTCATATTCTGATTTATGTTGTTCCCTTCAAATAGCTTGGTCAAGGAATCAAACATCTCTTTAGGTGTCTTTAGGGAAGACACTTGTGGTATAAGGTGATCCTTGATTGAATCAACAATGATCTTCTTGGATTTGACCAAGTTCTTCTTGTGTAAGGATTTTGGCCTCATCTCCCTCTGGAACTGGAACCTCTCCACTTATGTAAGTGTCTAATTCGGTTTCTTCAAGAACCAGTGAAATCATATACTTCCATGCTTGGAATTTGTTAGCTTCACCAATATTGTCATCAAGATTATGTGATTAGTCATCTTGAAATGAGAACCTCAACTGTAAATAGCAAAATATTAGATCTTGTTTATTTGAGGTGTCTGTCCTCGTTCTAGATCTGGCTGATCTAGGGTTTTTCAAAGAAACCCTAATTTTCAAAATTTGGAATCTTTTAGATCTAATTGGATAGAAGTACGGGCCTCTTCAAGGTGAGTTGTCTAGTGTATTCATTTTATGAAAACAGTGGAGGGAAGTTCCCAGAATAGAAAGACCTAGTTTTTCAAATTCTTCTGTAGAAATTCCTGATATTATATCTGCAATACCTCCAAAAGTGCTACTCCTCTATGTATGAAGTTTTGTATTGAGGTGGTATCGTTTGTCCTCTTTCTAACACCACATGTTTTACCAGAATTGGTCTCTCCAATTGGGAATTATGAGAGATTTCCCAAGGTGACTTATTTCAGGACTGTTCATCACAGTGAACTTGTACGGACTTCCACATGTCCATGTTTCATCATCAAGGTCTGAAACATTTACCACCAAAATTACAATTCATGCCCTATCTGGAACATCTTGATAAATTTCATTTGGACATTTGTATCCAAAGATATAGAAATTATCCCTATGTGGTCTGTTTAGGGATGAATCCTGGAAGAGGCTGGAACCCTAATTTGGAGGAATCATATCTCCTATATATAGAGAATATGAGGCTGAAATGTTTACATAGGGTACATCAGGAATTTATCTTTTACCTATGAAAATTTCAGCCCCTGAGACTTCTTCAATCCCGAGATATATCGAATGTACCAAAACTACAAGTTGTATTATTTTTAGGGTTTTTCAGGCCTAGGGTCAAACTAGGGTTTGAATTTCCTGGAGTTTCACGCAACCAAATACTTCAACCTTGGTCTCTAAACTTCAATTTTTATGAGGAGAGCAATCCAATGTTGGGCTCACTCAAAAATTCCTCTTCTCTAAAAATCCCTAATTTCCCGCAGCAAAAACTGAAAATGCCCATAATAAAATTCTGCTTCAACAAAAAGATGCACCCTTCAATGGAGAGTTAGCCTAGCCTCCTTTTGCTGATGGATTGTGGAGAGAGACCCAAAAAGTAAGAATCCCAAGCTTCTGCAGTTGCACAATGTCTTCTTCTTAGGTTAGCTCTGATACCATGTTATATTTTTATCATTTAAGCAATATGATCTTAGGATCTTATCTGAGAGAATAACATGTACAACAATCAATCACAAGAGAAAATAGACACAAATATTTTCCTCGGAGAAACCATAAAGGACAAAACCCCAAAACTTTCTCAGACATAGAATGAGCACCAACAGAAGCAGTAAAACCCAAAGACAGAAATATGATCTCCAATAGTTATTCTCTCTCTCACTTGTGTGAGCACTTCCTCTCTCACTCATGCGCCCCAGTTGAGTATGTGAAAAATAGAGAGTGTCACTCTCTATTTATAATAGTTTCCAACTTGACAATTACTTACCAGGGACGACATCTCTAGGAGAGTCTAATAACCCTAGTACCCCTCAACTATGGGGACTTTACCCACCTGATCAACAAGGAGGTTTAACCTCATTGCAATTGTAGAGACTATTGCCCCGACTTACAATGGAGGGTTAACCTCAATGAATTTACATGACTTGTTTACATTATTAATTCTCTCGATAGGAACATTGGGGGACTAATAAAATACAATATATGAAATATACAAGTGAATACATTCCGAAGTTACAAATACATCAACACTAATGCAGACAAGCATTGTGGTTATATTACCATTCCTTCAAACTCACTTAGAAAAGTCGCAAGATTAGGTAATACCTCATATGTGGGTAACTCCCTCGACTAAGTCTCCACCAGTCGCACAAACTTAGTAATCCTGACACATCTCCTCATAGATGCTTCATGCGGTCTGTTTTCCAATTCTCCAATGTCTCTCCTGAATCTGATGTGCATGAGCTAGTACTCCTCCAGCTCAATTTCCCATCCATTGTAGGATTTATGTAATCATATTTTAAGGCAGTGAAATTATAAATATGGTCCAGATAATCACCTTGTCCTTCACTATATACTGGTTTGACATATCTATGTCCCTCAAGTGGGTCAATGGGAGAAACTACCCTCATTTCCTCATCTTCGAATGAGAGGATTCTTTTCTTAAAGTTTATGATTGTTTGATTTTCTATTGCCCAATCTATCCCCATAAGCACTGGATATGGATTCGTGTTGTCGACAATGTCAGTAACTTCAAAATATGCAAATGTTCACAGCCCCTCAATGTCGACAGGAACTTGACTTAACCTACCAATCTGTAGGACCTTCTCTTGATTCGCAAACCTCAACTGGACAAGGGACCAATCCAAGCGCGGCTTACCAATGCTTTCCCAAGTTTGTTGTGTCAAAATATTGACGTTCGACCCCATATCTAGTATAATATAATCCATGTCGTAATCTCACATCTGTGCAGTCATTCTTAACTTGCGGCTAGTTTGAATTTCTTTTTAACATGGTTAACTCTTCTCTCAGGTTGCGAATCTAATGGGGTTTCTTCTATAAGTGCTTTCAATTCTACGACAACATCTTTATCATGGATTAGCGCTAAGAAACTCGAAAGGAATGACTTGAGCTTACTAACCTTGTTTGGAACTTGCTTCTGGAATATTTGCTGAAATCATTCAGGCATCTACCTGGCTTCACATGAGGTCGAAAGTTTTTGTGTATCTACAAACTCCGGTCGCATGTCCAAAAACACTTTCTTATGTTTCTGAACATCAAATGATACTTTCTTTTGTACCGTGGGTCACACCTGTGGTTGTCTCTATGGTATATTTTGATCCGCTCCAGTCGCAGCACCTCCTCGTGTGATGACAACAAAACTTGGTTCTCTTGGCTCAACAACAATCATTTGAACATTCAGGTTAGGATTCGAGTTGGGATTCTGTGCAGGGTTAGGAGCTCCCACGGTCTGAGCTTGCCATTTTGCAATCAAATGGGGACATTGTTCCACATTATGATCCTGTTCCTTGCAATATGAACATATCTTTCCAGGTTCAGGGAAATCTCTAGCATAATGGCCCTGCTGCCCACAATTATAGCACATGACTTGACCTCTTCCTCTACTAGATCCTCCTCAGTTCTATCCTCTACCTCTGAAATTTCCACCCCCCCTAAGATGAGGGTGTTGCTTCTGCAGTTGTTATCAGGAATTATGCAATCGGTGCGGACATCATTTGTTCCTTTACCCTGCAAAGTATAAGTGTAGGACAAAAGAGCACATCAGTCTATCCTTTCCTTAAGTAATCAATTTGAACAACATGAAATAAAAACTATACCTCATACCTGAGTCTCTTTGTCCTTGTTCTAAAAATTCCTTACAATGTTTAACACCTGCAAAATAGATCAAGAGACAAAAACATAAAGTGAGAGTATAAGGAATATGATAATATTCAACTGAAATTAATAACACATCAAATATAGGAAAGGGGAACACTTTTTATTAATGATGAAAGAGAGTAAAGTACAACCAAGCCTTGATGTTGATGGATTTATCTTCTACAAGAAATCTACAATCCTCCACAACTATGAGAATATCTCTACATACAATCCAACTCTATCTTGCCTCTAACTCAAAATTCAATCCAACAACATAAGGGTACTTTCTTTGGCCTCCTTCACTCACATCATGAAGGCTTCATTTATAGGCCAAAATACATGAGATTAGCATGGGGAATGGATAGGATGTAATCCCAACAGGTGAGGGAGGTGAATGCCACCTCTCCCAAGCAAGTAGGAACTGATTCCATAGAGGCTTTCACAAGGAAGGTTCCAAAACATTATTTTTCCTCTTTTTGGTGTATCAACGCACCTAATAGAAGGGGTAAAGGCATCGACCTAACTTGCTATCAAAGAAAAGAGGGATTGACGCTCCTTTCTCCACTACAAATAGCGCCGTCGGTGCTCTATCAGAACTAGAGAAAAGCACCGCCCTCCCAAAATGTGGAAAAATGATAACCAAGGTATTTCAAGTTTGGATTTCTGAAAGGAAAATATGCTATGGTGGAATTTCCAGGTGCAACAGAATGCTACCCAAAGTATGAAGCTAGAGGGAAGTGATAGGTGAAATAGTTTGCAAGATATCCATATGATATAGAGGTAATGAGAGATGAGCTCATAACTGACATAGGACCAATAACTGACTTTACCGAACTCAATCATGGCCATGGATTGAATACAATGTAGATCCATGATGATGACCATGTCATGGCTACCAATAATACACTGTAGATCCATGAACAACTAATGTAGGAGGTAGAACATGGCTATAGAACATACAAAGTAGATCCATGTTATCTAACCTCAAATACTGAACACAGCCACCAAAACAGACAATGTGGATTCATTTCAGAACTCTAACTGATTTCCAAATGCAACTTGAGTATATGAAACTATAATGATGAATCCTAACCACTTAGGGTCTTCATTCCAATCCACAACCGATACAATTCTAACCATGTGAGTAGATGTCTTGATGTTGAACATGGCAAAAACCACTTGATTACCGGTCATTGATGAAAATTGTTAACAAGTGCAAGGGAAATCACCATTAATGTCAATGATCCCCAAGGTATCTTAGTACATTCTCCCAAGTGTGAATAGATGTTTTGAATCTAAAATTTGGTAGAATATTTCAATCAAGGTCATTGATGAAAACCTACTGTCGAAAGCAAGGAAACTTGCCATTGAGGCATGCATGCTTCAAGGTACTTGACTAGGTTTCTAAGTCTAATTCTTGGATAGTGAGCTGAAGTCGACAGGAATAGAATTGTCACAAGAGGGCCATGATGATTCCCCCATAAATGACATGAAACAAGGAAAAACATTTGATTTGAAGTGATGAAACTGAATCAGACACGACTGACTTTATGGATAGGTAGAGTTACTGATGAGTTTTTTTTCTGGAAGAGACATCCTTTGAAAAATTTGCGACGCGACAAGTGACTTGGTAACATTGACTTGACGAGACTAGAACCAGGTGTAATGCAATGAATATGACTGAGCATTATTTGAATTGACTCAAAGGAGTTAGGTGACTCACAAAAGTGGATCGACTTGGAGACAAGCTGAATACCCAATTGTTCATATATGAAAATGTAGACATGTGCCATGTTCAAAGGTGGAATGTAGACTACCATAAATACAAATGAAAAAAATTCTCCTTTCCTTTAATTTCCCCATCTCGAAATATGAGTTCCTCTTTTCATTTTAACGATTCCAAAGAGGGTAACAAACACTCGTTGTAGCTCATCAAGTGATGAGTCCATTCTCACATGTTTTACGAACTTGAGAAAGGAGGGGTTCGTTCCCAAATAGGGTCTTCCATCGTTTGATTTTATGAGTCTGATGAAAGTGAACTCAGTATCGGTCATGTTTAGAGAGTCTGAACGAAGACATAAGGAGACTCCAGGAGGTTCCTTTTTCGTAAAATAGGCCTAATCGGTCTGAAAAAGTGATAAACCTACTGAGTAGTCGACCATTATGATATTTTTACAAGCGTGAACATAACAAGTTTGCTTGGAAATATTTTTTTGTTTTTAAGGAGACTGAAAAGAGCTTAAATATAAATCCATGGAAGGTTTCCTTTTTCATAATCCATTTTTCACGAGTCTAAAAAAGAGAAAAAGTGGACTCGACACTCTTTTACTGGTGGTTTAACGAGCATGTGAAAAGTGTACAAAAATGCTCGATACTTTTTCATTTTCACTCTAAGCTTGAAAAAGACTAAAAGAGCTTGTTTCATAGCCATGAACCAAAATTTGACATGAAAGCTCAAAAACAAATTAAAAAGGAAACTCTATTAGAACAATATTAAAACAAGTGATAAAACCCACTTTTATAAAATAATTTTGGATTTCAAAAGTAACTAAATTACAATGAAATAATAAAAGTTTCCAAAATTACTATAAATAGAGAAGAATAGTAAAAACTTTTACCATTGTTACTCAACCACTTGGAGAGTTGAGAGTTGGAGTGAAAGAATGAGAGCTTTCGTCAGTGATTGCAAGTGTTTCCACCCATTGTTTCTTGATTTTGCTTGGAAGAGAGAAAGTCTTAATCGTTTGTTTTCATCCCCATGGTAAATTTTTAGTTTTAAACAAAGATAGGAGGTTTTGATTAGATTAAAAGGGTATTTCTGACCGAATTAATGAGGGTTTATAGACGTTTTGAGGTTTCAAAATGATGGCCGTGATAACTTTTTATTTTTCTAGCCGTGAGCACGACGACGCTCTGTCATGTTGGGATAGGTGCGTCGTAGGCACTCTGTGCACAACTGACAGAGGCCTTGACCATCGGCGCTCTTTGTATGCAAAGGAAGATGCACCATAGGAGCTCTATTCGCAAAAGGAAAAGGCACCGCAGGCCCTAAATTTTGCAAAAAATAAGCCCTGATCCCATTAAAAATCGATTTTTTCCTTCTTTTTATTTAAAAATACCATTTTTATGTTCCCTTCTACCCATAATGTGGTTTATAATAAATATTTTTTATGTCTTACAGGTGCAAGACAAATCTCACATCATGGTCATTTGGAAAGAGCATGAGCATGAGACTACGGACTTCCAAGCTGTGAGTGATCCATATACCATAGAGGCCTCATAGAACTGCGGGCTACTGAAGTATTTTAGGCTACCATGCATGAAGGCATACATCCGTCTATTAGATTACATTATAGATATGTGGGATACCAAGCAGCAACACTTTGTGATCGGGATCCACACCTTGACCATAAACATTGAGGATAGTTACTTATTGACTGGTTTGTCCCAGAGAGGGAGACCAGTATTCTTATCCATGCCACGAGGAGGGGAGTCCTCCTTGAATTATTTGATTGACCGATATTGTGTACTGGGTACACATGCCTAATCCGAGAAATTACGCATCCAGCAGATAGTGGATCGTCCTTTGAAGATGGTAGTGTACACTATTGCGAAGATGGCCAGGACTAGATCCACTCACATGACTACTAGGTCACATATGATGTATTCCCTAGATTGCATGGAGCCTATAGTCTTCAACTCATGTGAAGGTATGTTGGTGAGTCTGAAGGACCAACTGAACAAATGCAAGTGGGGGATGCTTAAACAGTTTGGCTATGGAGCTGTGGTGGTGTCTTTCATTTTGCAGAGGGTTCCCCACATGAGGCCTCAAGTGACTGTGAGTAAACTTGAGCCTGAGGATCTTAGGATGCTCGGGTGGGTTTACATTATGGACCGCCATGGTGGTGGAGGACCCAAGGTTATCTACAGAGCATCCTTCTTTCACTAGTTGAGAGGCCAACTACTCATGATCAAGGATTATGCCTATGAGGGGGCATATTTGCGTGTTGACCCAGAGCACCCACTTCTTGAGGGGGAGGAGTGGGATGACCAAGGTATGAAAGACACTAATCATCATGTTTTTAATTTTTTCAAGTTTATTTCATTTTTATTTGTATTACTGAGACAAGTGGAAATGATTTTATTTAGACATTGGATCAGTACGTCCAACTGGTATGTCTCCTATTGAGAAGTAGGAAGGAACCAGGGATATGGTGGCTTATCGCTCTAAGGCAGATGAGGAGCTTGGATATTTGGAGGAGAACCTACAACATTTTACTATAGGGATTCATGATGTGACCACCAATGACCTACCTAGGCATTACCAATGCCATACTACAGGGATCTCTTGACAATTTGCCAGGCTACTACACAGAGTGGCTCAGGCCATTATATGCTATCACGAGCACCGCCAGGATGATGACTAGTCTACAGGGATTTTCCACTTTTGTATATGTATATTGAAATCTTCAAAGCTTCATATTTTTCCCTATATATGTATATTTTTAACTTGTTACAGTCTTGAACTTTGAGGGCATTGAAATCTTGATGCTTCAACCCAATTTTGTATCTCAGTCTTATAGTTATATATATATGACCAACTTTTTATTTACAATTGTGTGTGCAAGAAATGTGATGTGTGAAATGATTTCCTACTTATGAATTTACATGCATGTTATTATGTTACAAATGGAATTTTAATTATGAGCAATATACCAATCTAAGACATAATTAGCTAGGGAATCTGCCACAACATTCAAATGTCTCGGAACGTGTTGATATGTAACTTTCTCAAAATACCTCTCTAAGAGTCTAACCCTTTGGAACATACAAAGGAATAGAGGATTTTGGACGGTGTAGACTCAGTTAAGTTATTTGACAACTAGTTCAGAGTCTAGGTAAACTCTAATCTCCCTTACATCACTAGCTAGGGCTTCCATCAATAATCCAATCACTACGTGATATTCTGCTAGATTGTTGGTGGAGGGACCTAAGAAAACACCCCCTGAACTCACCATATCACATGTAGGAGAGTACAGTACCCAAGCTGCTGATGCAAGGTTTAGTGTATAATGATTAGCACCATCCACAAAACCGATAAAAGTAGTCATCTACCCATTATACATAAGACATACATAACTAGGGTTTTGAAAAACACATCTTAAATCAAACAAAAACCATACTTTCAAAATAATACCCACAACAAAAGATCCTATGCTAGATGACCTAGGCATATATATTTTAAGTTAGAGCCCATTACGGGGCTCACTCAAGGGTATCCCGTCATAGTCAACTAAGTGCACCCTTTTCCAAAATGTGATTGATAATGTAAGGCCCATGCCACATAGATTCAAATTTTCCTGCCCCCAGCTTATCATGCTTCTGGTCATAAGTCAAGACTAGATATCCTTCATTGAAAGAGCGAGGCTGAATGGTTCTATGATATTGGGCTTTCATCCACCATTTATGTGCCTCATTAGCTAAAGTAGCATCATGGCGAGTTTCATCAAGTTTATTTAGATACAGAAATCGTTCCTCTTCTACAGTGGTGTTAGGAAAAAGTTATACAATGAGTTTTAGAGAAGGGATCTCGCATTCTATTGGGAGAGTTTCTTCCAACCCGTATACTAGTTGAAAAGGTATGAAACCGGTGGAAGTATTCACAGTAGTCCTATAGGCCCAAAGTGCAGAAAATAGTTGCAAGTTCTAGTTTGATTTGGCTTTCCCTACCATTTGTTGAAGCATAGTTTTTAATAATTTATTTATTGGTTCAACCTGGACATTAGCCTAGGGGTAGTAAGGCATAGAGTTGTCATGACAAAACCCTAAATTTTCACTAAGCTCTGCCATCATTTTGTTCTGAAAAATGTGACCCATGATCGATCACTATGGCCCTAGGGATACTGAACCTAGTGATGATATGGTTAAATAAGAGCAATGCAGTTTTTTCCCCATATTCAGCATATGTGGGCATAGCCTCAGCCCATTTTGTAAAATAGTCCAAAGCCACAATAATGTAACCATGCCCCTTGGCTGAGGTAGGTCTACAATGCACAAAGTCAATGCCCCATTTTTCAAAAGGGCCAACTTCTGCAACAGGATGGAGTGTAGATGGATGGCTACGCTTTTTTGTAGTAAACATTTGACATGGTGGACATTTCTTGACCTTTTCAATACAATCTTTGAAAATTGAGGGCCAAAAATACCCTATGCACAATATTTTATGGGGCAGTAGTCAACCCCGAGAGATGATTGCCACAATCCCCAGAGTGACATTCATTCAAAACTATTTCGGCCTCCTCATGTGTAAGGTAACGTCGTAATATAGAATCAACACCAAGTCGGTATAAGGTATCATTCAGAATAAGATAGTATTTAGCCTGGTGGCGGATGCAATGACGTTCATCACAATTAGCAGCGGGCTGATATCATAGAGTCTGGAGATAAAAATGATATCTCCATACCAAGGATTAGTCGTACTAATGCGAAACAATGATTCATCAGGTAATGAATTGATGGTCTCTGTATTCTTTTTATTATGGGGAAGGTGACATATGATCTCACCAAAAACAAGAGACTTTTTAGAAGTAGTTTTAGCAAAATCCAACTCAAATTCCTAGAGGATGACGATCCATCGTGAGTATTTCCCCCCAATTACTTTACCTGTCAAAACGTAGTGTATGGGGTTATATTTGACCTAAATACTAGTAGTGCGAAGAAAAATATAGTGATGTAACTTCTAGACCGCGATGACTGTGGCCAGAGAGAGTTTCTCCACATGTGAATATTAGGTTTCAGAGTCTAGAAGACTCTTACTGGCATAGTAGATCACATGTTCATGGTCATGTTCATCTACTTGAACAAGGACCATGCCTATAGTAGACAAGGATGTAACCATGTACAAGGAATAGTCCTTCGTATAATCAGGTGGCTGCAACATAGGTGCATGGATAAGGGCATGTTTGATATTTTCAAGCATGTGCTACATGAAATCATCCCAGAAAAATGGCGTATCCTTTTTAAGAAACGTCATGAAACTGTGTGTCCTTCTGCATAATTTCAAACAAAATGACGTAATTTTTTTTCCTTCCCTTCCAAAATTTGAAGTTCAGTTACATTCGTAGGAGTGAGTAGGGCTAGGATAGCTACTATCTCCAAAGGATCAATATGGATGCCATCCTTAGAGACAATGAAACCAAGCAGTCGATCAGTTTCAACATAGAAAACACATTTGTGAGGGTTCAAACGAATATTCAAATGATGACATCTAAGGAAAATAGCTCTCAGATGGTCGACATGCAAATCTCACTGCTTAGAATGGGTAGGCAGGTCATTGAGATAAGGTTCCACATCTGTTTAATATCATGAAAGGAATATGACATGGCACATTAAAATGTAGCGCCAACATTCTTCAAGCCAAAAGGTAATTTGCGGTAGGAAAAGGTCCCCCATGGGAAAATAAATGTTGTCTTATGTTGGTCTGAAGGGAGAATTTCAATTTGATTGTAGCCAGAAAATCCATCCATAAAAAAAATATGACACTTCTGGCACAGTTATCAATTATTTGATTGATATAGGAGGTGGGGCAACTGTCTTTTGTACCGGCTCGATTCAAGTCCCTAAAGTTGATACAAAACCTAATAGTTCCTTTATTTTTGTTCACCGGAACTATATTGGACACCCATTCAATTAAAGGCACAGGGTAAATGAAACCAGCCTTCATAAGTTTCTCAACTTCCTCCTTAATGGCTGCTACTTTTCATGGATGTACCTGGCATAGTTTCTGGCGGATTGGCTTGGCACCAGGGTAGGTTTTGATCTCATGGAAAACAATGGAGGGATCAATCCTTGGAATTTATTCATATTTCCAACAAAGACATCTCAAAATTCCTTGAATAAGGCCATATATGACTAAACCTCGGAAGATGAAGAGTTCTGGCCTATATAAATGTTCTCTGAAACACCTGGTTTCGCTGATATGTCCACGGGCATAATTTTAGTAACTGGATTTCATACTGGTAACTGAAAGTGCATTAAGAATGCCATTTCTAAAGCATTGAAATCTTAGAAAGAGTGTTGTGGTAGCTCTATATACCATTTTCTAGTGATTCCCGTGAGGGTTCTTTGAAATAGTCCTAGACGGATCGAGCCGTCCATCAAAGAATTTGATGAACACCATAGATGAAAAGTCATCACATGGTTCTTAGGGTCCTCACCAGGATTACCATCATACTTTGGTATATCCAAAGGTAACTTAACCAGAAGGCTGGCCAAGAGGGGTCATGATGAATTGGTTCATTTATCAATCTAGACAGATCTAGAAAATCTAATATAGACAGAAATGACAATTGTTGATTGGGTTGAGGGTACTGGTAATACTAGTATGGCATTTGCTGAATAGTAGGACCATAGGTAGATTGATAAATGGGAATAGATGATGCCCCCGAGGCAATTTGATTAGGTTTTTGGTTATTCTACGGTCCTTCAAATGGAGGGCCACCTGAGGGAGATGTCCCTTCAAGGGGTGGGCCTCCAGGAGGAGGTGGTGGTGGTGGTCCTTCAGGTGGGGGTCCTCTAGGTGGTGAGCCTCCAAGAGGATATCCTACAGATGGTGGCCCTTCATGTGGTGTTCCTCCATATGGTCCACCAGGTCCTTCGGATCCTCGAGGTCCACCAGGTCCTCCAGATGGACCTCCATATCCTCCAGCAGGATTCACAAAAGCTCCTCCATAAGATGGGATATTAGACCAATTAGGTTGTACCAAACACACAAAAGCATTTTCGGGGTAAGGCATTCTGAGATAGACTCCTGTCAACGGTATTGGTTGATAATCTTGTTGAACAGTGGCTAGTTTATTCCCAGGAAAAGCATATCCCTAAGAAAGTGGAGCAACAACAGGTTGGACTCAGGAGGATCCCCCCTAACAAGAAGGAAGTAGAACCGTAGTGGTATTGGGAGGGTGAAAGTTTGTTGTTGATGGTCCAGTAGGTAATATTTTCCCCATGTTATAAATGGTCCCTCTAGTAGATGATAAAATTTGTCCTAGGGGTTTCCCCCCAGGTGTAGAAACTATTGGAGAGTTTGAAACAGATGGGGAATTTTGACTAGGGGAGGGTGTCTGGACTGGATTGTGACTAGCAGTGGGGTGGAAACTAGATTTTGAGTAACCAAATTTTGGGTTGGTGACTCCGGAAGATGACCTATGTGCGATGGTGAAAGGGCACGATACCTAGGCGGGGTGGTTCTAGAAGGATTAGGAAAAGGAGGTTCTAGAAGGATTAGGAAGAGGAGAAATACTTCTCCTCCTTGAATTTTTTGCATTTTTCAATTCTTCTACACGTGCACACAACCTGCACGAATACTCGATAGATTCTCAAAAAAAAATTCATTTGACGGAGCATTCTCAAGACTTCTCCTTAAAGGGGCAAGTATATATGGCTCTAATTCTATTGTGGTAGTTCTGTACTCAACAATGGTCTATCCTAGAGGTGATCTCCAAAAAGGAGCATTTGTGCCATACTCTGCCTCTATAGTTTCATCAAGTGGATGCTTAACAGTCCAGTCGGATGAGCCGGGTTGACCCTCCATTATAAAATGAAAGGTAGTGTCAGTTGCAGGAGGTAGTTGGACCAAAGGGTTATTATAGATAGAGAAATTTTCTTTAGTTTCGGTAGCTGAAGTAGTTTCTATACGAGCATCATCAGCAGAAGTTGGTCATTCCATGGTTACACCTTCTTTTCCTTCCACGATTGGAGGAGAGTTAGGTGGTAAACCCTACAATCTAGATGAATGATGCCTCGTAAATTTCTCAGCTAGGGTGATGGTTGCAATTTTATACTCTAGGTCAAAAAGAGGAAAAACACACACAAACACACCTACGCAAGCTAAAGGTCGCAAGCAGAATGAAATGATAGGATGGGCTTAGGATAGACAGTCTCTCACTAGGATTGTCAAGAAGGTGTAACTCGCTATATACCATAGGGTCCAATAGTAGAATGCGGTGAGGAGGATCAACCGTCCCTCACCTGAATACCCAATTACCTATACGGTACGTGCGTAGTAATCTCCCCAAGTGATTGTCTCGGTGTATTTCTCAAAACAATATGGCCAAAGGGTTTTTCTCAGATGGACAAGGAACCCTATTAGGGTCTCCCAATATACACAAGGTATGTGGGAGCTCAAATCCATGGTAGTGTTGTCTAATGCACAATCGTTCACAAGGGGCCTTCCGATATACAATCGATTACGTGAAGTACCTTTCTATATACCTCAAGGGTACGTGAAAGGTCGTTCGATATACCGACAGTGCATGGAAGAACCGTGCAGGTCCTGAGTTGTAGTGCATGCAAAAAATGACAGCTCCTATGTTTTATGACACCGAAACACGTCACTAACCTATCACTCAAATTTCTATACAATTTTAACCTAAAGCTACCATTTATTTTATCTTGATGATTAGTGAATGTTTGCGAGGTGTTGTCTCCAATAATGCAAATTTAACTATATGTAATGCACTTTTTGACTTCGATGAGAACTAACTAGGGAAAGGAAGAGACCCATTTTTTATTTTTCTTTTAAAGAAACACACTAAATCCAATATCACTTTCAACAATTGAAAAGAAAGACCCAATAAGAAATCACAAAGAGAATTCTTTCAAACACAAATTTTCTTCAATAAGCACTCTAATTCTCTGAAACTAGAAGGAAAACTAAGCCTCTTATGTGCATCTAACCATTAAATTTTACACAATACAAAAAAGATCTATTTGTCTAGATTACTCATGCAAACAAAAATGAAGCTTTCCCAAGCATAAACAAGACAAAACTAACATATCTCTTTTTTTATTTTTCGAGAAGTAAAAGATACAAAAAAACTTTAAAAAAAAACTGACTTAAGAAGGGGCTAGAGATTTCCTTTTCAAAGTAAGAAATTTTCAAAGAATAAGCCACTCAACGAAAATCCAAAACTGAGCTTTTTTCACTGAGGAATGTTGTTTGCATCATTGGCGATGGCACTAGGTGTAATTAAATCTAGATGATCTATGGTGACAATCCTTCCTTGGAATGGGAACTAGATGATTTGAAAAATGGTTGATGCTACAGCTTGCATAGCATAAAACCAGTTACGACCTACGAGTAGGTTGTAATCCAAAGGAGCATCAACAACCTCAATATAAATGGAGATTGATTTCCCCCCCAGTTTGACCTGGATAGCAGGCAGTAATCCATAGGATTGAAAGCCGCGACCATTAAAATCCTTGAGTGTGGTAGGTGAACGATTGATATCAAGAGAACCAATGGCTCTCCAACAAGATAGAGACATGACTGAAGTAGATGCTCCCTCATCCAAAATGGTACGACATATATTCTTTCCAGAACTTTTACTAGTAATTTGGAAATCCAATTGATGTGAGAGTGTAGTTTTGAAATCATCCAGTTTGAAGGTGATGATGTTACTATTTTAAGGATCCATAGCTCCAGTGCTGTAAGCAATTTTTTTTGCTGGGTGGGACAATTTTGGAGTACTTCTAGGACCGACATAGCACATGGTGCTTGAGACAAATCTTCTACAATGTTATAGTATTGGGAAGAACGTGCATTAGGATTGATAATGGACTTAAGAAGATTACTCTTGGGTGCACGAAAAACTGCTTCCAGCATAGGTTTTTTATTGTGAAGACCATTACTAGGAGGAGATGTGGAAGCTGAAGGTTTTTCATATGGAACATCATTAGGTTTCTTCTCTGGAGGAAGGTCATAGTTATGTGCTCTTGTATTTAAGTTAATCGTTTCACTAGAAATCATTTTCACTTCATCAATGGATGAAGAGGACCCATGCAAGGATTGATGTTCAATCAATTGTTTTTGGGAGGGGAAAGGATCTTTGAGAACTACTGGGGTAGGTGAACTTTGCAAAAATTTGTTAACTTCCTCATGACGAGGACATTCTTTGGTGAAATGGTCACCTCCACATATTAGAAGAGGATATTTTACCTTTTTTTTTTCCTTTAGAATCGGCATTAGGGGTTTGTGGTTTATTAATTTCCTGTTGATTGTCAGTTTTTTTTATTTATTCTTTCCTTTCTTCTTTCCAGTACTTGAAGATTCAGTGGGCTGAATTGTGTTTACTTCGGTGGAAGCAATAGGAGAGGGTGCAGTTTTAGAGGATGGTGATGGTTGATTTGTTGATGTGGTAGTTTGGGTTAGCTTCTTGGAATATTTTGCCGTTGTTTTTGCTTGAACTGAACCAAGTATGCCATCAGCAGGTGGTTCAGTTGCGGGTCCTTATGGATTAGTTGTGGGCTGAGGAGCATAAGTAATTAAATCATACAAAGTACCAGACTAGGAATAGACCAAGTCTAGGTACTGAGCGCAGCTAATAGCCTAATCCTCGGTGATAGCACCTCCCATGGAAACATCTCTAGCACTAGGTTGGAGTAAAGACGTTGTAAACCAATCGGTAAGTAACTGATCAGGAATAGGAGCCTTGATTAACCTATGCCTTCTTCTCCATTCATGGATATGATCGGATATATGGGTTGATGTAGTTTGACGAAGCGAGGTCAATAGGTCTGTACCTATTTCATACTGGATTGGTAACTAAAAGTGTGTTAAGAATTCCATTTCTAAAGCATTGAAATCCTAGAAAGAGTGTTGTGGTAGCTCTATATACCATTTTCTAGTGATTCCCATGAGGGTTCTTTGAAATAGTCGCAGATGGATCGAGCCGTCCATCAAAGAATTTGATGAACACCATAGATGAAAAATCATCACATGGTTCTTAGGGTCCTCACCAGGTTTACCATTATAATTTTGGTATATATGAAGGTAACTTAACCGGAAGGATTTCCAAGAGGGATCGTGATGAATTGGTTTATTTATCAATCTAGACAGATCTGGAAGATCTAATATAGATAGAAATGGCAATTGTTGATTGGGTTGAGGGTACTGGTAATACTAGTATGGCATTTGCTGAACAGTAGGACCATAGACATATTGATAAATGGGAATAGATGATGCCCCCAAGGAAGGTTGATTAGGTTGTTGGTTATTCAATGGTCCTCTAGATGGAGGGCCACCTGAGGGAGATGGGCCTTTAGTGGGTGGGCCTCTAAGAGGAGGTGGTGGTGGTGGTCCTTTAGGTCGGGGTCCTCTATGTTGGAGTATCAGGTACCTCCACATGGTATAACCGTCGCACCTCTGGGAATATAAAATAAGTGGTTTAACCACCACTCCTGGTGATAGGGCCTTGTGCTAGGTTTCAAATGTTCATCAACATCTGTAGGTTTTGGTGTAATGGAAAACCTTACATGGTATCAGAGCTGAGGTCTTAGGTTCAATTCCCCCGAGCTACGCTGAAGGAGGGGTGTTGGAGTATCGGGTACCTTCACATGGTATAACTGCCACACCTCTAGGAATATAAAACAAGTGGTTTAACCACCACTCTTGGTGATAGGGCCTTGTGTTGGGTTTCAAATGTTCATCAACATTTGCAGGTTTTGGTGTAACAACAAACCTTACACTCTAGGTGGCGGGCCTCCAAGAGAAGGTCCTCCAGATGGTGGCCCTTTAGGTGGTGTTCCTCCATATGGTCCACCAGGTCCTCCGGAGCCTTCAGATCCTCCAGGTCCACCAATTCCTCTAGGTGGACCTCCATATCCTCCAGCAGGATTCACAAAAGCTCCTCCATAAGATGGGATATTAGACCAATTCGGTTGTATCAAAGGCACAAAATCATTTTTGCGGTAAGGAATTCCAGGATAGACTCCTACCGATGGTATTGGTTGATAAGCTTGTTGAACTGTTGTTACAGAGAGAAATTCCTATGGCTTGGGGTACCACAATAGACAACTTTGACTCCAGAAATCAATCTTTCCCAATATGCAATAGAAATAAAATGTCTAACACTAAAGGATCAGACCTCGTACCTTATTCCAGACGGTTGAAGTAGATCCCCGTTGAGCTTTCCAATCTTCAGCTTGAATTGATATAATACTTCCTCAACAACAAGTAAGAAATACAAGCATACTATATATCATGGTGTTAGATCTATTCTAGCATATATAATCAATAATGTAAAAGCATTTGACATATTCCAATGGATACAATATTCAATCAAATACACATCATTGGATAGGAAAAGATAGTTCTTATTAATATAAATCAGATATTACAAGATAGATAAAACCTCTAACGGCACGTCTGCGAACCGGAGAAACTGAATCCCCCACTTGGGCCTCCACCACCTCAATCCTCCATCTCACGATAGCAATCTCACTAGCAAAAGGCAAGCTTGGGAAGAACACAAAAGTGCTCCAAAGGGACAAAGGGATGCAGACTCAAGTATAAATTCCGGCAATAATGGACTATAGTTTCGTTGCTCTCAATCTCTCTATATGCCTTCAATGTACCAATGGGTTCCTTATATAGCTTCACAAGGGATAATGAAGAGTCGAATCTGAGCGATCTCAAGGCATATGGAAGGCCAGGAGTCGAATGAGTCGGATCCATGTCAAGGAAAACTCCAAAAAGGATTTGGATTATGCACACATCCCGATGTACGTGGTTATAGGGGTCAAACCCACGTATGTACGCGGTTATCGGGTAAAAATCCACGTATATCATTTTTCATATAGTTTTAGGGATGATCAAGGAAACATCAAAGGATAAAAGATAGTCCATG
>LPNX010282926.1:7500-13733 GCA_001517045.1 Pseudotsuga menziesii
TAATTATCTACTTTATAGTACATTGGAGGTAAATATATGAAAACCAATCTCAGAATCGATACAAGTAAATATGGGTTGTAAGAAAGGTGGTTTTATTACAATATAGTTCCATCATATTGCCATGATGAGGTAGCTCCAAATCCCTTCTCATGATTCTTTGCTCTTGAGGATCTCTCCAAAACAATGCTCTTCGCAAAGGTATTCAATATCTTCCTCTTAGTCTTCCACAAACAAAGTGTTCACATAGAAGGACATGTGTAATATAGGAAACCATTTAAATGCAAATAATAAAGAATCCCACTATCACAAGTTTTAAATAGGGTCTAACCAAGGTCCATAACAATGTGGAAAGGATGTTATTTTATATGATTATGGCTCCTCGTAGGCATATTTCATAAATAATTGGTTCAATAATGTACTAACTCTCAATAAATATGTGCCTTGGGAATGCCGCCTTCAATAATCTGAACATAGCAAAGATGATACTCTCACTTTTGAGAAAAAATGATGTCAATTTAACTTGGAAAAATGTTGAATCTCTAAAATTTTGAGATAAATCAATATCCTCTATGCTAAAAGGGCCACTAGTAAATGCATTCCATGGATATTAATAGTTGGGTACATGCAAACCAAATTTTAGTGTTAACATCAAGTAATAATAAAGACCTTGAAATAAGTGTGTACTATCGCACGATGGATGATGTCTTTAAAATGGAATGCGACATCACTTTGCAACAATAAGGTCATGGACATATTGAATAGAACATGCTTGATGGGGAAAATTATAGATACAAAAGACATTTTCATCCAAGAATATGTAAAGTATATGCCATGGAAAAAATTTCCAATACAATAGTTATTGAGACGTCATCATTGAAGATTGTTAGCTTTTGGGGTTACTCCAAAAGCATTTCACCTTGGTTTAAGATTGTGTGATGTCTTCTATCTCTTGGAGATGCCTCATGGACATATGAGCATGGCTTGATTTGGGGTATGTTTGACCTTAGTTAGAGTGTTTTTATGGAACCCTTACCTAGAAGGTTGTTACCATGATCAACCTAATCACCAACATAATCACTAACCAATTGGGTACACAAAATATGGATGTCATTTTATTTATCAAGGAGGTTCCTACCTAAGAGGTACATCATTGTGCACTTGAAAGAGGAAACTATTTGTGAATTTGCATTGCCCTAGTAGATGAAAGTATAAATTCATTTTCTACTTCATTAAACATAATCCCATAATTAAAATAAAGTTTTACTCTAGATGAAAATATAAATTCATTTTCTACTTCATTAAACATAATGAGATAATCAAATAAATTTTTACTCTAAAATAATGAAAAAATCATAGCCAAAACTATTACCTTGACCAAAGAGAAAAGCTAAGCTTTGTGCTTCTTACACTATGGAAAGAGATTTTACATCGTGCAATTAATTTGTAGTTGTCTTCTTAAGCCAGAGACATTATCTTCTCTCAATAGCCTAACCATATACAATTAAATAATAAAATAAGGAGATCCCTCCCTCTTCAATCTCATAACCATATACAATTAAAAAAACAAAATATAAAAAACCAATTTTAATTCACATTCTTTTACCAATTTTAATTGACATTCTCTTCTATCAATCACCTAACCATACAAAATACAAATACAAAGATTCAATAAACAGTTAAAAACAAATATAAAACCAATTTTAATCATCTTGATAGATAAATATGTAAATAATTTTTGCATAGTAACGAATCACCCGTAAGATTCATGGACTTGTGTCATGCACAATTAAATAATAAAATAAAAATATTCAGTAAAGAGTTAAAATTCAGTAAAGAGTCCATGAATCACCCGTAAAGATTCATGGACTTGTGTCATGCACAATCTTGATTCCTCTTTTGGGAGCTGGCATATGCCATTCTATTGAGAATGTTTTCGTAAGGTGGTCCGCTTTGGTTAGCAGCGGATGCCAAATATTCTGGGTTTGCATTGTTAGGATTATTGATATCCGGATTCTGTGCATATGTATATGGATTGTTTTGTGAAGTCCCTGGATTCAAATTTAGTGGATAGAAATTACTTTGTTGGTGGGTTTGCATACCAGTAATGTTAGATGTAACTGAAAAAGATTCCCTGGATATAAAGGAGCCTTGGAACTGAGAGTCTGTAGTTGGGCTGTACAGTTTACAAAGAAAATCAAAATCATATTTAGCTGTAGCTAAATTTGATAATATAGGTTGAAACAGGAAGGAACAAATATGCTTTAAAGATTCTTACAAACATTGCTGGACTCCTTTCTAGTGAGCAGAATAAGCGAAAATGGGCAGGGCTTTAGTGGAATACCAGCGCAGATTATAAAGTTGAATTTAAATAGGAAAATTTAAGTAATAAAAATCTTTGGGAAAATTTATAAGAAAATAAGTATAAATAAACAAATCCACCGTATAATACAAGGGAAGAAATGTTTACAGTAATTTGGAAACGATTCAAACTTCCAATTTATTGACTAATATGAAATCTGAAAGTAAATTAAATTAGATTGATCTATACAGGCTTGCAGAACTGTCGAGCTTACTCCTGATCAAGCTTGAACAGAGAGTGTACTTTAGACTTCTACGATTTCTTGGACGAGAATCCAGGGAAATGTGGCCAGATATTTTGCGAATTCGTGAGAGATTTAGCGGTGAAGTTGAATACTAAAGAATAATGAGAATGGGGTAGGGAAAACCAAAAACCGAAAAAGGGTTTTAAAAGAAAGCTGACTCCATGTTCTTGGACACAGAATTGGGACTCATGTTCAAATCATATGAATTCGCTAGGGCATGATATATCCAGTTAATTTGCAATTTTGCGAGGGCTTGGTCATATGAATGTTTGACTGCTTTATCGTTTCACATGATTGATCAACACTCTTTCCCTGCCTAATAAATAATATTAATGCAAAACACAGTTAGATGTCACAAGATCTAACCTGGTCTTCCGCTCGCTGAGATGCAACTGTTCAACGGATCCAATTGAGAAGCAGGTATTTGCGAGGGCGATCCGGAACGGGAACCAAGTTGAGACACACTTGAATGAGGTAATGCTGGCCAGTTAGTCTGTGGCTGCATCTGTGAATGATCGTCACTCTCTTCAAGAAAATCATTAAAAAACCCTAGAATCACTTCATTATCAGATCCTCCGTTGTCTTCATTTTCTGAGGTTCCACCTTTGATATTTCTGGTAGGCCAAGATTCCATTGGAACAGGCCGCCCATTAGATCTGGCTGTCTGCTTAGGCGAATGGTTGAGATCAAGAGGAGATACCTGATGCGTCGTCATGGAAAAGAACATTGAACATCTATCACAATACATTGCAAATTCGGCAGAGTAGAACTTTGCTTCAGATTTTTGTGGAGCAGCGTGAGCTTCAGATTTGCATGATAATAGAGGTGAGCGCTACGTTTGCTTTAGATCAGAAGTGAAACTCGGGGTTGATTGGTGATTACAATGTATGCTACGGCGTAAATTACATTTGCCATCCGTAAATTAGGTATGTCACGGCGTACGGCGTACTCAAATTTTGAAATTTGTTTTCAGGAATATATGTTAATCTATTTTATTATTGGTTATTCATAATATAATTTTGCATACATAATAAATATACATACTTGCACACCAAACTTCTCTGGTAAAACTTGACCATGCTTCCTAGGTAATATTACTTCTTAAGTGATTCAATCACGATGGCATGATCAATGTATTTATATCAATCGACAACATAAATTAAGAGAAGCAAGGAACCTCGTACTGAATTATGCGAACATAGAAATGGATATGAATTTCTCGGTTTTGGCACGGAGTAAAAATGAAGGAATCAACCTCTAATTTGTTGATGATCACGGATTCTAGAATTGATAACTAAGTGCATATTTCCTTAATCAGTGATCACCTAATATATATTCAAACTCATCCACATAATATATATTCAAACTCATCCATTGTTGTCACCAATTGATAACTAAGTGCATATTTCCTTAATTAGTCATCACATAATATATATTCAAACTCATGCATTGTTGATCACATAATATATATTCAAACTCACCAAGAAACTCACACACCTACACTAATCCTACTCCTAAATCAGAATCAACTATCCCTCACATTTTCTTGGCCCTCTCATAAGAGATTTAAGTTAGGACCAATCCCAATACCAACTCAAAAATAAAAATGTAAAGAGACATGATTCATACATGAACTTCATAGACCTAGTATTATCTTCAAACTTTGGTACAATTCTATTGTGTGGTTTGAGTTGTTTTAAAATCTAACTAATTCTAAATTTAGAGAAATAGAGGTTGAGAGAGTATCTTAACAACCTCACACAAACTCAAACACAAAATGATTCTATTGAAAGCATTACTTCTAGACCTAGTATTATCTTCAAACTTTGGTACAATTATATTCTATGATTTGAATTGTTTTCAAATCTAACTAATTCTAAATTTAGAGAAATAGAGGTTGAGAGAGTATCTTAACAACCTCAAACAAACTTTTTTTCCATGGAAAAAGTTCGTAAATATATATATTCACATTTTACAGATGGCTCTAAATGTCCATTTACACAAAAAAAACCGAACCTTCTAGCTGGTAATTCAGTCATAAGCACTGAATCTCCAATGATCAAAGATCAAATCATATCGTGCAAAAAGGATCAACACGTTCTCAAAACTAAAAAGTTATACATTTCTCATAATGTCTTGAACATTAAGAAAACGCAACATCAATTGATCTAGCATAATCAACATCATTAAAGTTTATCAAAAACCCAAAAAAGGAAAACTGTTCTTCGTTACAAAAAACTAGATCTTCATTCTGCATAATGGACTCAGCAATCCCAAATACATTGTCAAAAAACTGAAAGATTTCCAAGTACTTCCTCGTAACAACAACAAAAAAGATCTTCATTCTGCATATTGGACTCATCAATACCATAATTCATGATCAAAAAATATGAAAGGTTTCCACAACTTCATCTACTCGATACTCCTTTATGGACCAATAGCCTTCCATAATCATCCCTCCAGCTTTTGCCAAACCATCTGCATAAGAATTTCTTTCCCGATATATATGCTTGAGCACCACATAATCAAAACAATCAATAAGTCTATGCACTTCGTGTAGAATCATTGATAATTCTAAATTCATTAATCTCTACTTACCAAATGCCCAGTTAATAACTAACTCAGAATCATCGAAAATCTAAATTTTAGCCAAATGATTCCTCCTAGCTAGAAAGAGAAGTAGATTTAAAGAACAAAGATCTGCATAATTATTAGTACCCAAACCTAAACCTGCTTTAAAACATAAATAATGCTCATAAGTGATATACAACATGCCCCAAATCCACATATTTTTGGAGCCCCACCCGCAGAACCATCAAAGAAACCCCATGCAAAGGAATTGTCAATAACTTTAAGAAAAATAGATCTTATTTTTACCACAACAGTCTCGTATGGGAGAGACCTCATCATACCAAGACTGAAACTTGAAACATGAACTGGTGTCAAAGATAGATCTTCAAAACAACACAGATTCATGGCTTTCCATATGAACCATAAGACAATATCAGGTAACGATTTAATATGACCAACCTCCGAGATTAAACACCATGATTTCAAACATTCTCACACTCATTCCCCACTCCATATATTCTTGAATTTTAATTTGTCCTCGCTGATTAACCAAACACTCTGAGTAAAGGAACAATCCACCCCAAGATGAAAATTGGTTTCATCATACATTTTTCACAAAAAACATCTGTTAGGGCCTTCTCTACCTTTCTTAACAAGCACATGCCATGTCAAAGCTTTATCCGATAATATAAACCAACAAAAAAATTTGGTTTTCAGTGGGCACTTAAGTTTCCATAGAAGTCTCCACCACTAGGAATATTCCACCTTCATATCCATCATTAATTGTGCATAACCATCTTTTGTTGTATAATGACTAGATTTAGACAGGTTCCATACAAAAACATCATCTTCATTTGATATGCTCACATGGCTAGCTTTAATAATAGCTAGATATCCATTCCACACTGCTATCTCCTGAGGGTCAACACAACCAATAGAATCCGCTAATAACCACTGGTGTACCCTCAAACAAGTCAAACTAGGTACTCCAATATCTTTTAGGAAAAAAATTCCATCCAAATGTAATTTTTCAATCACATAAGGAGGAAAGATATGTCT
>LPNX010282926.1:17278-32958 GCA_001517045.1 Pseudotsuga menziesii
CAAAGAATATTTCCACAACCTTACATAAAACCAAACCAATTCAATTGTAAACATTACTTCTAATATATTTCCTTAATGATTACATTATAAATTACGCTAATGAAATTTCATAACAATTTTTATGATTTATGATTTCTATTTAGTATCGTCTTCATTGGCACTTTTACCCACTTTGAAATATTATAGACTACGATCTTTCTCAACCATCATCTTTGAGCTACCACTTGATTCATTTAAAGTACAATTTCTTGTGATCATTAATGACGTATTTGTAGGACCAAATATTTTTGACATAGTTACATGTGCAAAGTACTTACTATGGGAATCAACAACTGGGGATGGGGCTAGTACTTGTGTGACACAAGGTCCATGGATCCGATCTCGCTACCACTATACTCCTAGGTGCACCCACAGAGCCCGAACCATGACGTACGGATCAATTTGGCGGGATTTGAACACGAGACCTTCCATTTACAACCATTTCAACTTTACCACTTTATATGCCGCCACGGGCTCGTTATCTTCTCTAGTTATGTAGAAGAGTAGTCTAGGTATTGAAAGTATCCAACAGTGAATCTTACAAAGTGACCTATTTCTCACAGGATTATAAACACACAAGTATCACAACCCTAACTAGTAGCTATTGTTATTGTGTTACTGAATTCTCCAAGCACCTCAAGCCATAACAAAATGTAGACATAATCAAATCAATAATATGTTTTGAAGACACTAAAGAACGTCACGAACCACTAGCTTAACATATGTTAATCTATTTTATTATTGGTTATTCATAATATAATTTTGCATACATAATAAATATACATACTTGCACACCAAACTTCTTTGGTAAAACTTGACCATGCTTCCTAGGTAATATTACTTCTTAAGTGATTCAATCACGATGGCATGATCAATGTATATATATCAATCAAAAACATAAATTGAGAGAAGTAAGGAACCTCGTACTGAATTATGCGAACATAGAAATTGATATGAATTTCTTGATTTTGGTACATATTCCATGAATAAAAAGAAGGAATAAACCTCTAATTTGTTGATGATCACGGATTCTAGAATTGATAACTAAGTGCATATTTCCTTAATCAGTGATCACATAATATATATTCAAACTCATCCATTGTTTTCACCAATGCAATGAGTCCTTGTCAATTATACATCCACTCCTAATACTGCTCTAGCTATCAAGCGAGTGCACACATCTTCACACGGGTTCCTCATCTAAACTTATAGAACTTTCCAACAGCAACAGGTACTAGGTTGTTCTCTCTACTACTCAAATATTTGAGAGCTAATATCCTAGATATTTAATGCAACTTGTGTTTCATATCTATAAGAGATATGTCTTCAATTTAATTTTCTCTTTAGTACTCTCCTTCTTTGGTCTATAATTTATGTGCTAGTTGATTGGAAACACTTCACAAAAAAAAATGGATGGCAGATTCTTATAATGGCTCAAAACTATAGGTACAGGATTGGAATGAACACTTTGGTTGAATGAAACAATGATTTTAATGTAGCGATCAAACATATCTGATGCGTCTCATGCCTTTCTTTCTACATAAATAATAACATCTTCTTAACCTTACAATGACCACAACCATTCTTGTACACACATTAGCGATGCCAATGTCTCCTCTATATAGGTATACCACACCAAACAAAAATATCACTCAAGAAACTCACACACCTACACTAATCCTTCTTCTACATCAGAAACAACTATCCCTCACATTTTCTTGGCCCTCTCATAAGAGAGTTAAGTTAGGACCAATCCCGATAGCAAGTCAAAAATAAAAAATGTAAAGAGACATGATTCATACATGAAATTCATAGACCTAGTATTATCTTCAAACTTTGGTACAATTCTATTGTGTGATTTGAGTTGTTTTCAAATCTGACTAATTCTAAATTTAGAGAAATAGAGGTTGAGAGAGTATCTTAACAACCTCAAACAAACTCAAACACAAAATGATTCTATTGAAAGCATTACTTCTAGACCTAGTATTATCTTCAAACTTTGGTACAATTATATTGTATGATTTGAATTGTTTTCAAATCTAACTAATTCTAAATTTAAGGAAATAGAGGTTGAGAGAGTATCTTAACAACCTCAAAAAAACTTTTTTTCCATGGAAAACGTTTGTAAATATATATATTCACATTTTACAGATGGCTCTAAATGTCCATTTACACAAAAAAAACCCAACCTTGTAGCTGGTAATTCAGTCATAAGCACTGAATCTCCAATGATCAAAGATCAAATCATATCGTGGAAAAAGGACCAACACCTTCTCAAAACTAAAAAATTATACATTTCTCATAATGTCTTGAACATTAAGAAATCCCAATATTAGTTGATCTAGCATAATCAACATCATTAAATTTTATCAAAAACCCAAAAAAGGAAAACTGTTCTTCGTCACAAAAAAACAGATCTTCATTTTTCATAATGGACTCAGCAATACCAAATACATTGTCAAAAAACTGAAAGATTTCCAAGTACTTCCTCATAACAATAACAAAAAAGATCTTCATTCTGCATATTGGACTCATCAGTCCATTAATTCATGATAAAAAAATATGAAAGGTTAACACTTCTTCATCTGCTCGATACTCATTTATGGACCAATAGCCATCCATAATCATCCCTCCAGCTTTTGCCAAACCATCTGCATAAGAATTTCTTTCCCGATATATATGCTTGAGCACCACATAATCAAAACAATCAATAAGTCTATGCACTTCCTGTAGAATCATTGATAATTCTAAATTCATTAATCTGTACTTACCAAATGCTCAGTTAATAACTAACTGAGAATCACTGAAAATCTGAATTTTAGCCAAATGATTCCTCCTAGCGAGAAAGAGAAGTAGATTTAAAGCACAAAGCTCTGCATAATTATTAGTACCCAAACCTAAACCTACTTTAAAACAGAAATAATGCTCATCTGTGATATACAACATGGCCCAAATCAAGATATTTTTGGACCCCAGCTGCAGAAACATCAAAGAAACCCCATGCAAAGGAATTGTCAATAACTTTAACAAAAATAGATCTTATTTTTACCACAGTAGTCTCCTGCGGGAGAGACCTCATCATACCAAGACTGAAACTTGAAACCTGAACTGGTGTCAAAGATAGATCTTCAAAACAACACAGATTCATGGCTTTCCATATGAACCATAAGACAATATCAGGTAAAGATGTAATATGAGCAACCTCCGAGTTTCAACACCATAATTTCAAACATTCTGACACCGATTCCCCATTCCATATATTCTTGAATTTTAATTTGTCCTCACCGATTAACCAAACATTCTGAGTAAAGTAACAATCCACCCCAAGATGAAAATCAGTTTCATCATACATTTTTCACAAAAAGCATCTGTTAGGACCTTCTCTACCTTTCTTAACAAGCACATCCCATGTCAAAGCTTTATCCGATAATATAAACCAACAGAAAATTTTGGTCTTCAGTGGATTATATAAACCACTAGGAATATTCCACCTCCCTATCCATCATTAACTGTGCATAACCATTTTTTGTTGTATAATGCCCAGATTTAGATAGGTTGCATACAAAAAAATCATCTTCATTTGATATGGTCACATGACTAGCTTTAATAATAGCTATATATCCATTCCACACTGCTATCTCCTGAGGATCAACACAACCAATAGAATCCGATGATAACCACTGGTATACCCTCAAACAAGTCAAACCAGGTACTCCAATATCTTTTAGGAAAAAAATTCCATCCAAATGTAATTTTTCAATCACATAAGGAGGAAAGATATGTCTCCATTTACATCCCACCCAAGGATCCACTGCAAGCAGTACAACAGCTCCATTCCCTATATTCCATACCAGAAAATTTCCAATAATATCAAAACCCTAAAGAACAGCTTTCCAGCATATTGACATACATCTTTTTAGTTTAATAGGAGATCAAATCTAGTCCAGTACAGTCATAGGATGAATATATTTTTGAACAACTATTTTCACCAAAAGATCTGATCGATGGATGATATTCCATACATTCTTAGCTGCAAGGGATTTTGCAAAAATAGCAAGAAATTTTAGTCCCCAACCCCCCATACACTTTGGACATGCCAAAGACTTCCAGGATGTCCATGGTAAACCAAAGGAATTCTTATTTCTAGACCATAGAAATTTGAAACACATCTTCCTAATCTTCTCAATAATCCCCACCGGTATCTAGAAATGCATCCAATAGATCAGAATGGCCTCAAGGACAGCTTTAATCAGAATCAGTTTACCTCCCTTGGATACGCAATAGAACCTCCAATTCTTAATCCACTTTTTTACTTTAACGATCAACCAGTCCCAATCCTTCAAAAGATATCTGCAAGGTTTAAGATAAAAACCAAGGTACTTCATGCCATTCTCAAGTTTGTCAACATAAAATGAAAAAATATTCTGTAAAGTAATAACCTATGATTCTTCCAAACAAGAAGAATATAAAGAATATTTATCATCATTGATCTTCATCCCTGATGCCTTACCGAAGATCAATAATATCTCATACAAAGTAGAGAGAGATTTCTCAGTTCCATCATTGACCATAACAATGTCAGCCACAAACATGACATGAGTTAAGACAATATCATTACCAAATGAAATACCATGATAAATCCCACAGTATTTAGCAAAGAGAAGAGCCCTACCAAAACCTTCAACAATAATAAGAAACAGTAATGGTGCCAAAGGACAACCTTGCATAAGTCCCCTTCCATATTTGAAAAAAGTTGATGCAACTCCATTGATGAGTAAATAAAAAGATACATAAGAGATACTACTCATTACCCATGAAATGAAATTCCTTGCAAAACCCATTTTCGACAGAATGACGCACAGATAGGTCCAGCTGACTTGATCATAAGATTTTGATAAATCAATTTTTATCAGCACTAACTTTAATCCTTTAATATGGATGGCATGCATTCCTTCCTGAATGACCCCAACAACATCATGAATCTGTCTACTCGGCAAGAAGCCAAACTTTTCTCCAAATATACATCTACCCAGAAACTTTCTGATCTGAATAGAAATGATCTTACACAAAATCTTGTAAATATAATTACCCAAGGAAATAGGCCTGAAATATTCAAAAGAAATGGGATGGTCATTATTAGGAATCAGAGATATAAAAGTAGAATTGAATACCGCAGGAATTTTACCACTTATCCGAGAAAACTCAATAACTCGCAGGAGATCCTCAGTTAGAACATCAAAAAGACATCTATAAACCTCTACAGGTATCTCGTCTGGCCCTGTGCTCTTATCATTTTTACTAATGGATAGTTAAACTGAATTTCTTGCAGAGTAATAGGTTTCATCAGATCACTATTGTCATCCACAGAAATAGATGTAGGAAAATAACCAGCACTCTGAACAATTTCAGGAATATGTAGATCAGATTCTTCCTAAAACAGAGACTCAAAATGATGCACCCTGCCCCAACAATGTCCTCAAAACCTTCAACCAAATTACCATAATCATCTTCAATTTTCCAAATAGAGTTTAGATTTTTCCTATAAGCAACATATTTATGAAAAAAAGGTGTATTATCATCTCCACATAACAGCCATAACACCCTACGTTTTTGTCTAGCTTCCTTCTCCCTATCACATAAAATAGTTCTCTCTCAGGTTTCCAACTCAACCAAAGAAAATTTATCCTCTTCCGTATTAAAACCAAAACCCATCTTTTTAAGATTCTCCATCATAGCAAATTGTATATCAACTAAATCCTTAATGTCCTGAGCATTTTTCTTCACCGACCAGCAAATAGACACCTCTTTTAACCTTTTAAGATTCACAACAAACTGAGATGTAGGGAATACCTTTGAACATGCCTCATATACTACCCAAGATGCTTTTAATAATGGTACCAGCTCATTGGCTAACCAACAAGCATTAAACTTGAAGGGACTATGAGCCTTATAATTAATATTCAGAATTTGTAAATAGACAGGCCGATGGTCAGAATCCCCTCCACACCAAATCCACTGTTTAAAATGAAGATCACTATCCAAAAGATCGACCAAAAATGGGTAGGGCTTTAATGGAATACGAGAGCAGATTATAAAGTTGAATTTAAATAGGAAAATTTAATTTATAAAAATCTTTGGGAAAATTTATCAGAAAATAAGTATAAATAAAGAAATATACCGTATAATACAAGGGAAGAAATGTTTACAGTAATTTTGGAAACGATTCAAACTTCCAATTTATTGACTAATATGAAATCTGAAAGTAAATTAAATTACATTGATCTATACAGGCTTGCAGAACTGTCGATCTTACTCCGGATCAAGATTGAACAGAGAGTGTACTTTAAATTTCTATGATTTCTTGGATGAGAATCCAGGGAAATGTGGCTACATATTTTGCGAATTCGTGAGAGATTTAGCGATGAAGTTGAATATTAAAGAATAATGAGAATGGGGTAGGGAAAACCAAAAACCGAAAAAGGGTTTTAAAAGAAAGCTGACTCCATGTTCTTGGACACAGAATTGGGACTCATGTTCAAATTATATGAATTCGCCTGGGCATGATATATCTAGTTAATTTTCACTTTTGCGAGGACTTGGTCATATGAATGTTTGACTTATTTCTAGTTTCACATGATTGATCAACACTCTTTCCCTACCTAATAAATAATATTAATGAAAAACTCAGTTAGATGTCACAAGAAGTAACCTGGTCTTCCGCTCAGTGAGATGCAACTGTTCAATGGATCCAATTGAGAAGCAGGTATTAGCGAGGGAGATCCAGAACCGGAACCAAGTTGAGACACACTTGAATGAGGCAATGATGGCCAGTTAGTCTGTGGCTGCATCTGTGAAGGTTCATCACTCTCTTCAAGAAAATCATTAAAAAACCCTAGATTCACTTCACTATCATATCCTTCGTTGTCTTCATTTTCTGACGTTCCACCTTTGATACTTCTAGTAGGCCAAGATTCCATTGGAATAGGCCACCCATTAGATATGGTTTTCTGCTTAGGTGAACGGTTGACATCAAGAGGAGATCCCTGATGCGTCGTCATGGAAAAGAACATTGAACATCTATCACAATACATTGCAAATTCGGCAGAGTAGAACTTTGCTTCAGATTTTTTTGGAGCTGCGTGAGCTTTAGAGTTTTCTGAAGCTAATTCGTTAGCTTCAGATTTGCATGATAATAGAGGTGAGCACTAGGTTTGCTTTAGAATAGAAGTGAAACTTGGGGTTGATTGATTATTACAATGTATGCTATGGCATACATCGGTAAATTACGTTTGCCATCTGTAAATTAGGTATGCTACGGCGTACGGCGTACTCAAATTTTGAAATTTGTTTTTAGGAATATAATATATTTAAAATAGATTTAGGAAAATTTTGTCTGCTTAATCTAAATTTAATATTTATAGATTAAATCGAGATCTTTGTCCTCGGCTAGTTCTATGTGACACTCAGAAACTTTATTGTAAAACTTTGTCACCTAGTACAAGGTACACATCATATCTTTGTTCTATTAAAATAAGGTTATAAAATTCTATGAAATATTTTTTATACATTTGTAGTTTTCTTCATTACTAAACAAAGCAATATAAAAATTTGAAACAACAATATATGAAAATAAATATGAGACTTAAATTAAAAGTGTAACATACACTTTTCAAATACACATGGAAATATTTTATAGAAATTATGAGATTACATAGAAAAATTATAATGATAATTGTGAAGACGACACATGATTCACACACAACTTTAGACACCTTGTATTATATTCAAACATTTGTACAATTATATAGTGTGATCTAAGTTTTTGTCAAATTTAGTGAGATAGAAGTTCAAAGAATATTTCCACAACCTTAAATAAAACCAAACCAATTCAATTGTAAACATTACTTCTAATATATTTCCTTAATGATAACATTATAAATTACACTAATGAAATTTCATAACAATATTTATTATTTATGATTTCTATTTAGTACCGCCTTCATTGGCACTTTTACCCACTTTGAAATATTATAGACTACGATCTTTCTCAACAATCATCTTTGAGCTACCACTTGATCCATTTAAAGTAGAATTTCTTGTGATCATTAAGGACGTATTTGTAGGACCAAATATTTTTGACATAGTTACATGTGCAGAGTACTTACTATGGGAATCAACAACTAGGGATGGGGCTAGTACTCGTGTGACATGAGGTCCATGGATCCGATCCCGCTACCACTATATTCCTAGGTGCATCTACAGAGCCCGAACCATGATGCACAGATCAATTTGGTGGGATTTGAACACGAGACCTTCCATTTACAACCATTTCAACTTTACCACTTTCTATGCCCCCACAGGCTCGTTATCTTCTCTAGTTATGTAGAAGAGTAGTCTAGGTATTGAAAGTATCCAACAATCAATCTTACAAAGTGACCTATTTCTCACAGGATTATAAACACACAAGTATCACAACCCTAACTAGTATCTATTGTTATTATGTTATTGAATTCTACAAGCACCTCAATCCATAACAAAATGTAGACATAATCAAATCAATAATATGTTTTGAAGGCACTAAAGAATGTCACGAACGACTAGCTTAATATATGTTAATCTATTTTATTATTAGTTATTCATAATTTAATTTTGCATACATAATAAATATACATACTTGCACACCAAATTTCTCTGGTAAAACTTGACCATGCTTCCTAGGTAATATTACTTCTTAAGTGATTCAATCACGATGGCATGATCAATGTATTTATATCAATCAACAACATAAATTGAGAGAAGTAAGGAACCTCGTACTGAATTATGCGCACATAGAAATGGATATGAATTTCTCGGTTTTGGCACATCTTCCGTGAATAAAAAGAAGGAATCATCTTCTAATTTGTTGATGATCACGGATTCTAGAACTGAAAACTAAGTGCATATTTCCTTAATTAGTCATCACATAATATATATTCAAACTCACCCATTGTTGTCACCAATGCAATGAGTACTTGTCAATTATACATCCACTCCTAATACTGCTCTAGCTATCAAGCGGGTGCACACATCTTCACACGGGTTCCTCATCTAAACTTATAGCACTTTCCAACAACAGTAGGTTCTAGGTTTTTCTCTCTACTACTCAAAGATTTGAGACCTCATATCCTAGATATTTTATGCAAATTGTGTTTCATATCTATAAGAGATATATCTTCAATGTACTTTTCTCCTTAGTAGTCTCCTTCTTTGGTCTATAATTTATGTGCTAGTAGATTGGCAACACTTCACACAAAAAAATGGATGGAAGATTATTATAATGGCTCACAACTATAGGTACAGTATTGGAATGAACACTTTGGTTGAATGAAACAATGATTTTAAGGTAGCGATCAAACATATCTGATGTTTCTCATGCCTTTCTTTCTACATAAATAATAACATCTTCTTAACCTTACAATGACCACAACCATTCTTGTACACACATTAGCGATGCCAATGTCTCCTATATGTAGGTATACCACACCAAACAAAAATATCACTCAAGAAACTCACACACCTACACTAATCCTACTCCTACATCAGAAACAACTATCCCTCACATTTTCTTNTGTCACATTTTCTTGGCCCTCTCATAAGAGAGTTAAGTTAGGACCAATCCCGATACGAACTCAAAAATAAAAATGTAAAGAGACATGATTCATACATGAACTTCATAGACCTAGTATTATCTTCAAACTTTGGTACAATTATATTCTATGATTATAATTGTTTTCAAATCTAAATAATTCTAAATTTAGAGAAATAGAGGTTGAGAGAGTATCTTAACAACCTCAAACAAACTCAAACACAAAATGATTCTATTGAAAGCATTACTTCTAGACCTAGTATTATCTTCAAACTTTGGTACAATTATATTCTATGATTTGAATTGTTTTCAAATCTAACTAATTCTAAATTTAGAGAAATATAGGTTGAGGGAGTATCTTAACAACCTCAAACAAACTTTTTTTCCATGGAAAAAGTTCGTAAATATATATATATATTCACATTTTACAGATGGCTCTAAATGTCCATTTACACAAAAAAAACCCAACCCTATAGCTGGTAATTTAGTCATAAGCACTGAATCTCCAATGATCAAAGATCAAATCATATCGTGCAAAAAGGATCAAGACCTTCTCAAAAATAAAAAGTTATACATTTCTCATAATGTCTTGAACATTAAGAAAACCCAATATCAGTTGATCTAGCATAATCAACATCATTAAAGTTTATCAAAATCCCAAAAAAGGAAAACTATTCTTCGTCACAAAAATACAGATCTTCAGTCTGCATAATGGACTCAGCAATCCCAATTACATTGTCAAAAAACTGAAAGATTTCCAAGTACTTCCTCATAACAACAACAAAAAAGATCTTCATTCTACATATTGGACTCATCAGTCCCATAATTCATGATCAAAAAATATGAAAGGTTTCCACAACTTCATCCTCTCGATACTCCTTTGTGGACCAATAGCCATCCAGAATCATCCATCCATCTTTTTCCAAACCATCTGCATAAGAATTTGTTTCCCAATATATATGCTTGAGCACCACATAATCAAAACAATCAATAACTCTATGCAATTCCTGTAGAATGATTGATAATTCTCAATTCATTAATCCGTACTTACCAAATGCCCAGTTAATAACTAACTGAGAATCACCGAAAATATGAATTTTAGCTAAATGATTCCTCCTAGCCAGAAAGAGAAGTAGATTTAAAGCACAAAGCTCTACATAATTATTAGTACCCAAACCTAAACCTACTTTAAAACAGAAATAGTGCTCATCCGTTATATACAACATGGCCCAAATCCACATATTTTTGGAGCCCCAGCTGCAGAAACATCAAAGAAACCCCATGCAAAGGAATTCTCAATAACTTTAACAAAAATATATCTTATTTTTACCACAATAGTCTCCTGTGGGAGAGACCTCATCATACCAAGACTGAAACTTGAAACCTGAACTGGTGTCAAAGATAGATCTTCAAAACAACACAGATTCATGGCTTTACATATGAACCATAAGACAATATCAGGTAAATATTTAATATGAGCAACCTCTGAGTTTAAACACCATGATTTCAAACATCCTGACACTGATTCCCCACTCCATAGATTCTTGAATTTTAATTTCTCCTCACTGATTAACCAAACACTCTGAGTAAAGGAACAATCCACCCCAAGATGAAAATTGGTTTCATCATACATTTTTCACAAAAAGCATCTGTTAGGACCTTCTCTACCTTTCTTAACAAGCACATCCCATGTCAAAGCTTTATCCGATAATATAAACCAACAGAAAATTTTGGTCTTCAGTGGAAACTTAAGTTTCCATAGAACTCTCCACCACCAGGAATATTCCACCTCCCTATCCATCATTAATTGTGCATAACCATCTTTTGTTGTATAATGACCAAATTTAGACAGGTTCCATACCAAAACATCATCTTCATTTGATATGCTCACATGACTAGATTTAATGATAGCTAGATATCCATTCCACACTGCTATCTCCTGAGGATAAACACAACCAATAGAATCTGCTGATAACCACTGGTGCACCCTCAAACAAGTCAAACCAGGTACTCCAATATCTTTTAGGAAAAAAATTCCATCCAAATGTAATTTTTCAATCACATAAGGAGGAAAGATATGTCTCCATTTACATCCCACCCAAGGATCCACCCCAAGGCGTACACCAGCTCCATTCCCTATATTCCATACCAGAAACTTTCCAATAATATCAAAATCCCAAAGAACATCTTTCCAACATATTGGCATAGATATTTTTAGTTTAATAGGAGATCTAATCCAGTCTAGTACGGTCATAGGATGAATATATTTCTGAACAACTATTTTTACCCAAAAACCCGATCCATGGATGATATTCCATACATTCTTACCTGGAAGGGATTTTGCAAAAATAGCAGGAACTTTTAGTCCCCAACCCCCCATACACTTCGGACATGCCAAATACTTCCAAGATGTCCAGAGTAAACCAAAGGAATTCTTATTTCCAGACCATATAAATTTGAAACATATCTTCCTAATATTCTCAATAATCCCCACCATTATCTAGAAATGCATCCAGTAGACCGGAATGGCCTCAAGGACAAATTTAATCAGAATCAGTTTACCTCCCTTGGATAGGCAACGGAAGCTCCAATTCTTAATCCATTTTTCCACTTTAACGATCAACCAGTCCCATCCTTCAAAAGATATCTACAAGGTTTAAGGTAAACACCAAGGTACTTCATGCCATTCTTAAGTTTGTCAACAGAAAATGAAAAAATATTCTCTAAAGTAATAACCTCTGATTCTTCCAAACAAGAAGAATATAAAGAATATTTATCATCATTCCTCTTCATCCCTGATGCCTTACAGAAGATCAATAATATCTCATACAAAGTAGAGAGAGATTGCTCAGTTCCATCATTGACCATAATAATGTCATCCACAAACATGAGATGAGTTCAGACAATATCATTACCAAATGAAATACCATGATAAATCCCACAGTGTTTAGAAAAGAGAAGATCCCTACCCAAACCTTCAACAACAATAAGAAACAATAATGGTGACAAAGGACAACCTTGCATAAGTCCCCTTCCATATCTGAAAAAAGTTGATGCAACTCCATTGATGAGTAAAGCAAAATATACAGAAGAGATACTACTCATTACCCATGAAATGAAATTCATTGCAAAACCCATTTTCAAGAGAATGACCCACAGATAGGTCCAACTAACTCGATCACATGATTTTGATAAATCAATTTTTATCATCACTAACTTTAATCCTTTAATATGGATGGTATGCATTCCTTCATGAATGACCCCAACAACATCATGAATCTGTCTACCCGACAAGAAGCCAAACTGATCTCCAGATATACATCTACCCAGAACCTTTCTGATTTGAATAGAAATGATCTTACGCAAAATCTTGTAAATATAATTACGCAAGGAAATAGGCCTAAAATCTTCAAAAGAAATGGGATGGTCATTCTTAGGAATGAGAGATATAAAAGTAGAATTGAATACCACAGGAATTTTACCACTTATCTGAGAAAACTCAATAACTCACAGGAGATCCTCAACCAGAACATCAAAATGACATCTATAAACCTCTACAAGTATCCCGTCCGGCACTTGGCCCTTGTCATTTTTACTAATGGATAGGTAAACTGAATTTCTTGCAGAGTAACAGCTTTCATTATATCACTATTATCATCCACAGAAATAGATGTAGGAAAACAACCAGCACTCTGAACAATTTCAGGAATATGTAGATCAGATTCTTCCTCAAACAGAGACTCAAAATGATGCACCCTACCCCAGCAATGTCCTCAAAACCTTCAACCAAATTACCATAATCATCTTCAATTTTCCAAATAGAGTTTAGATTTTTCCTATAAGCAACATATTTATGAAAAAAAGGTGTATTATCATCTCCACATAACATCCATAACGCCCTGCTTTTCTGTCTAACTTCCTTTTCCCGATCACATAAAATAGTTCTCTTTCGGGTTTCCAGCTCAACCAAAGAAAATTTATCGTCTTCCGTATTAAAACCAAAACCCATCTTTTTAAGATTCTCCATCATTGAAAATTCTATATCAACTAAATCCTTAATGTCCTGAGCTTTTTTCTTCACCGACCAAGAAATAGACACCTGTTTTAACCTTTTAGGATTCACAACAAACTGAGATGTAGGGGATACCTCTGAACATGCCTCATATACTAAAAAATATGCTTTTAATAATGGTACCAGCTCATTGGCTAACCAACAAGCATTAAACTTGAAGGGACTATGAACCTTAAAATCAATATTCAAAATTTGTAAATAAATAGGATGATGGTCATAATCCCATCCACACCAAATCCACTATTTAAAATGAAGTTCACTATCCAGAAGATCGCCAGAAAATGGGTAGGGATTTAATGGAATACGAGAGAAGATTATAAACTTGAATTTAAATAGGGAAATTTAATTTATAAAAATCTTTGGGAAAATTTATAAGAAAATAAGTATAAATAAACAAATCTACCGTATAATACAAGGGAAGAAATGTTTACAGTAATTTGGAAATGATTCAAACTTCCAATTTATTGACTAATATGAAATCTAAAATTAAATTAAATTAGATTGATCTATACAGGCTTGTAGAACTTTCGAGCTTACTCCGGATCAAGATGGAACAGAGAGTGTACTTTAGACTTCTATGATTTCTTGGATGAGAATGTAGGGAAATGTGGCCAGATATTTTGTGAATTCATGAGATATTTAGCGGCGAAGTTGAATATTAAATAATAATGAGAATGGGGTAGGGAAAACCAAAGCCAAAAAAGGGTTTTAAAATAAAGCTGACTCCATGTTCTTGGACACAGAATGGGGACTCATGTTCCAATTATATGAATTCACTAGGGCATGATATATCTAGTTAATTTTCACTTTTGTGAGGGATTGGTCATATGAATGTTTGACTGCTTTCTAGTTTCACATGATTGATCAACACTCTTTCCCTTCCTAATAAATAATATTAATGCAAAACTCAGTTAGATGTCACAAGATCTAACCTAGTCTTCTGCTCACTGAGATGCAACTGTTCAATGGATCCAATTGAGAAGCAGGTATTTGCGAGGGTGATCCGGAACTGTTGAGACACACTTGAATGAGGTAATGCTTGCCAGTTAATTTGTGGCTACATCTATGAAGGATCATCACTCTCTTCAAGAAAATCATTAAAAAACACTAGAATCATTTCATTATCAGATGCTCCGTTGCCTTCATTTTCTGACATTCCACCTTTGATACTTCTGGTAGGCAAAGATTCCATTGGAACAGGCTGCCTATTAGATCTGGTTTTCTGCTTAGGATAATGGTTGAGATCAAGAGGAGATCCCTGATGCATCGTCATGGAAAAGAACATTGAACATCTATCACAATACATTACAAATTCGACAGAGTAGAACTTTGCTTCAGATTTTTTTGGAGCTGTGTGAGCTTCTGATTTTTTTGAAGCTAATTCTTGAGCTTCAGATTTGAATGATAATAGAGGTGAGTGCTAGGTTTGATTTAGAATAGAAGTGAAAATCGGGGTTGATTGATGATTAAAATGTATGCTACGACGTACATCGGTAAATTACGTTTGCCATATGTAAATTAGGTATGCTATGGCGTACGGCGTACTCAAATTTTGAAATTTTTTTTTAGGAATATAATATATTTAAAATAGATTTAGGAAAAAATTTTCTACTTAATCTTCATTTGATATTTATAGATTAAATTGAGATCTTCATCCTCGGCTAGTTCTATGTGACACTCAGAAACTTTACTGTAAAACTTTTGTCACCTAGTACAAGGTACACATCATATCTTTGTTCTATTAAAATAACATTATAAAATTCTATGAAATATTTTTTATACATTTGTAGTTTTCTTCGGTACTAAACAAAGCAATATAAATATTGGAAACAACAATATATGAAATAAATATCAGACCTAAATTAAAAGTGTAACATACACTTTTCAAATACACATGGAAAGATTTTATAGAAACTATGAGATTACATAGAAAAATTATAATGA
>LPNX010282934.1:0-10166 GCA_001517045.1 Pseudotsuga menziesii
ATTATTTCATTTATTTTGTCTTATTTTCCTAGTCCATGAGTCCCACCATGTGCAAGTAGCTAATTGCCTATCCATAGAGGTCAAACTTGCCATTATTGATTCATGGATCACTTTGGAAAGTCCTGGGAATCAAATCTGCTTTATTCCTGGCCTCCTAGGTGCCCTTCTGCTTTTTCTGCTTTGTTGACTGCTTTTCCAGTTTTTAAAGCACATAAGGAAAGCTAGACTAGGTGAGGTGAACCTGTTTTATTCCCCTTTCATCCTCCACTCTTTCCTCCATGAAAAAGCATGTATGAGCTGCCATTTGACCACTCTTTAGCTTGCCCATGCGCCCTTGCTAATTCGTGGGGTCCTTGATAGATTTGGGATCAGCTTTTTACACCTATGGGGGATTTGCCTATTTTGGGTAAGCCTGCTTTATGCTAGATTTGGATGCTTCCTTATGCATTCGATTTGCTCATGTATTCTATATATTCAGAAGCCTATGTTATTACAGGGTTGGCTATTGTACACTCAGTTAATATAATTTTGTGTTACAGCTCCATATTCAGTCTCCATTGTTGATAATTTGCATGATCAATTGTTAATTGCTGTGAGTGAAATTAATCTACTGCAGGCCTGAATTTCTACAGAAAGAACTAATAGGAGTCATGAGGTAGTCCCCTCTAATTGTAAAGGTGGTTCATTATCACCCCAGTGTGGTTACTTGAGCCTACATGTGTAACTCGAGCCTACGTGTCGAATGAGTTAGTTAAAGTGAATGGATGAATATAAATAGAGGTGTGGTGCTCCTCATTTGAGACACACACTCTCAATTGTAGCCCATTAGTGGAGAAGAGAAGTATCTGGAGAAGGAGAAGGATCAGGCTTTGATCTCCTTGCTGGTTTTATCTTTTATCCTTTTGGGGCATCTATATTGAGGAAGCTTTTGCTGGGTTTTTCCCTTTAGGGTTTTCCCAGGATAAATCTTCGTGTTCCTTTTGTATGGTTGTTCTTGCCTATCTTTCAATGATCTTGTTTATATGGTTTTGTTATGAAAATGAAATGAAGTACTGATGTCTTAGCTAAGCATATGAAAATTTAACACCCACGGGGTGGTATTTCTTCACTACATGACCTGATTGATCATTAATGTTCGTTGGGGACACTTTCTCAAGGAGGGAAACTCCCTATCAAATAAATAGTAGATCGAACTTTGAGGATAGTTATTTACACTATTGAGAAGGTCATAGGGACCAAATCAACCCCTTTGACCACCAGAGCACATATTTTATATGCCATAGAATGTATGGCTCCCACTATATTTAACTGGTGTGAAGGTTTGTTGGTCAGCTTAAAGGACCAATTAAACAAATGCAGACTGGGAAAACTAAAGCAGTTTGGCTATGGAGGAGTAGTAGTATCTTTTTTCCTAGAGAGGGTACCACTAATGAGGCCTCGGGTATCCTTGAGCGAGATAGATGTCAAAGACACCAAAATGGTCAGGTGGGTACTCATCATGGATCATCACGGTGGTGGAGGTTCAAAGGTTACTTATGGATCGTTCTTCTTTTCCTGGATGTGAAGCCAATTATTGATGATAGAAGACTATGCTTATGAGGGAGAATATTTATTTCATGACCCTAAAATTCCATTGCAAGAGGGAGAGGAGTGGGACGAATGAGCCTTAAGAAAGATTCCACCATTCATGTCTTTTATTTTTTAACTTTTATTTGATTTTTATGTTGTAATTCTGAGATGTGTAAAAATGACATGTGCAGACATTGGGCCTTCTTTTCTAGCTGAAGCATCACTTATCGAGAGGTGAGTACCGATCAAAGAGATGGAGATTCACCCCACAACGGAGGATGAGGATCTTGAGGAGATCAAGGAGAACCTATAGTGCTTAACTATATGGATCCCAGATATCTCTACTAATGATTTACCTAGATGATACCAGCCTTAGATCGTGGGAGTTTCAGGCTGCTTTACTAGGATAGTCCATAGAGTGGCTTAGGCTATGGTGTGCTATCATGAGAATCACCACAAGGATTAGTCTATAGAGGCATCCTCATTTTTGTACATGTATTTCAAATGGAATCTTCGAAGCTTTATTTTTCTCCCCATATATATGTGTTTTAAAACTATGACAGTTCTAAACTTTGGGTGATCTGAAATATTGATGCTTCAACAAATTTTGTATCTCAGTTTTACTTTATATATATATGAAAAAACTTCTATTTACAGACGTGTGTGCAAATGTGATGTGTGACTGTATGCCTACTATGAATTCAAATGCATGTTTTTATGTTATAATGAACTTAATTATGAGAAATATACCAATCTAGGACAAATTTTTCTAGGGAATATTCCACATCATTTAAATGTCTTGAAATGTGTTGACATGAAATTTGCTCAAAATAACTTTCTAGAAGCCTAACCCTTCAGAATGTATGAAGGAGTAGGGGGTTCCAAATGGTGTAAAGTCGGTTTAACTGATGCACAACTAATTCTAAGTCTAGGTAAAACATAATCTCTCTTACATCATTATCTAGGGATTTCATGATACTCTATGATATTCTCGGTGGATGCACCCAAACAAACACCCCCTAAACTCACCAGATCACCTATATGAGAGTACAGTACCCAAGCCTCTGATGAAAGATTCAAGGAGTAATGATTAGCACCATCCACGAAACCGATAAAAGTGGTCATATTTTTGTTAAAAATAGGACTTACATAAGTAGGGTTTGTTGAGGCCTAGAAATTCACAGGCAACAACAGAAAGGGATTCTCCCCAGTCAACGTTCCCAACTAGCCCGTGACTGTTTGGTATGGGGAATCCATCCGGTTTGCGGTCTGGCTACCGTAGGTCAAGTAACAAAACGAGGGTTCTACCGGTTGCGGCCCAATCCACCGTATTTTGTATTTTTTATTTTAAGTATGATATGCATATGCCTAATTAACCATGCAGGGTGATAAGGATGCAAGGGGAAGTCACAATGTGATGCACAGGTTCTTACCTCTCGTCTTAGCACTCACAAGCATCTCAATCACATATGCAATAATGAAATAAAACTAACTATCTATCTATCTATCCCCATGGAGCAAACTGTAACTTAATTATGAGTAATGTGTATTGTGCATGCATTATAAAGAGAAATCACAGGTAGCTGATGTTTCTTTCTACAACACATGAACAATTAAAGATATTTCAACAATCAGATAGTCAATTGTTTTATGAACAGCATACATTACTCACGGTGGTAATTCCACAAAATAAACCAGAAATCATTTAAACAATAACATAGGTTCTAAGAGTTAGAACGATCTCACGGTTAATGGACAAAAGCTAGAAAAACAAAATAGTTCATCTTTCAGCCATCCACAGCATAACATTTGAAAGTTCCACCAATCTTTCTCCAACAGGCAAACAATTACTCTTTATTGCAAAAAAAAGTAGTTCTTCTTACAATATCGCTTTCCATGTCTAACTGGGAAAAAGCCCCCTTTTTTCCCTATAAGTATTCTATATTTATACAAAAGGGAGAGACTGTTGGGATGCCCAAAATGACCCTTGGGCTTCCCAACTTTTCACCTCCCAAAACCTTTCCTTAAATGATTTTTACAAAATCGTTACAAATTACAAAATGACCAATCCTTCACGAGGAGGGTCCCACTTGGGTGTCTAGAAACTTCTTCCATGCCAAAGATTCAGAGGTGATTCCTTCAAAGGCACAAGGTTCTAGAAACTGAATGTTGATCTCAAACTTCGCAGCTTGGTTCTTTATAGCCTCAATCCTAGCTGCACTCAACCAAAGATGATCCTCCAGAAGTTGCACACTGATAGCTGAATGATCTACTTCGCTCCTCAAGATCTGCTCATCCAGGGCTTTAATATGCTATACTTTAGCTTCCTCCTCCTGATATCTCTTCTGTAACAGCTCCATAAATGAGTTGTGGTCCGGGAAAGCATCAAGCCTCTTCTCGGCCTCTATCTGGCACCGGTTGTAGGTAATAAGGAGCCTTCTAAAAAAGTCTGTGCATGCTCCTTTCATTTTTTTAACGGCTTTCTTGAAATCCTCCACCGTATTTATAGCAAATTCCAATAAGTCATAATCCCGCTTGAGGGCCTGTTGATCCTTTGCTGGAAGCTCTGCTGGAGTTTCTTCATTGTTTTCCATCCTTTCCATTCTTGCAGTTAGGACTTCAAGGATGTCCTGAGATTGATCAACGAAATAAGAGGAGGTCTCCAGGATTTCCTCCAATAGGCTATCTACCTGCAGTACCTTGCACCTCTCTCCTTCTATAGCAGTTTGTAGCTGTAGCATCTTAGCCTTCTAGGCCAAGACATGCTCTTTGAACGGTTGGAGGTTAACCTACTGCTCCCTTGCTTCCTCCAAAGCAGTTGTTAGAGAAGAATTATGCTCTTGATGTTTCTTTTCCTGTTCTTGGGTGTGCATCTCACTCACCTCCAAGATGATATTTTTCTTCTCTTCTACCTTTCCCAGCAGTCGTTCCTTCTCCATCTTTAGCTCTTGATATTCTTTCTGCACTTTCTCCAGGCACTCCTACGTAGTTTCCCTAACTTGTCTCTCTATTTGGAGGAGCTGCAGTTCATTCTTTGAGGCTCTCATCTCTTCTTTCATGTCCTCATACTTTCTTTTCAGCCTATTGCTTTCTTCTCTTTCTTTTCTTAAGGTGTCTTTCAATTGAGCAGAGGACTTCTTGGATAGCTCCAAGTCTGTCAAGATATTTTCCACATTATCCTCCGAAGCTTGGATTAATGCAGCTCCTACTCTGATGGTGAATCTTGGGTCTCAGTCTGTTACCAACACAACGGGTGTATCCGTTATCATTTTACCAGGCAGACCTCCTGTTTCAACCTTCCTCTCTATTCTCTTTACTATCCTCTTTGTCTCTTTATAATAGTAAAAAGTGTTGAAATGAGGGATTTCTTCACCCACCTTCTGTACAAAGGGGACCAGCTTGAGTGTGGGGACCATGGGTGTGCTGGAAGTAGGTACTTGTGGGTCCTGAACCTTGGGGTTCTCCATATCCTGGGTCTGTCCTCCAGCTGTGTCAGAAGCTGACTGCTCTGTCTGTGTCAACTTTAGCCTTTCTGCTTCTTGCTTTTGGAGCTCCTCATCAAGCTTCTTTTTCTTTTCTTCTTCTTCTTTCCTTGCGTATTCCTCTGCTTTGCTAGCTGCCTCTTATGCAGCTTTTATTTTATCTTCTTCTTCTGTGTGCAACCACGCTACAGATTCTTGTGCCAGCCTTTGGGCTTCCTCATTTCTTCTCTTGGCTTCTTCCTTAGCTTTTGATTGTTCATCTCCCTTCCCACCTTTGGTGGTGATCTTCTTCTTGAATCTTCTTCTCAAAGCTGTTATGTTCAAGGCACTTCGGAAGATAGATTCTTTCCTATCCCAATGGTGGGTGTACTCAAAGTGGACGTTGTTTTCTTTGCAATGATCGGCCACTTTGTTGCGAGAATCATTTCTGTGGAAGGACATCTCGCCAAAATGAAACCTTTCCAACTCTTCTACAAATTCACCAGCTTTCTTCAGCCTGGTGAATCTGTAACTTCCTAACTTGAAGGGCAACAGAGGATAGGAAACCTTCTTATGCTCAAACAAGAAACTCCCTACGCCATCCAAGAAGACCTGACTAACTGCTTCCTTGTGGATGATGTAATCAGTGGCGTATTTGGGCAACAAGGAAGGAGCTATTGACCCTCCAAACATCCTAAAGTAAAGGCCATCCTCAGTCAAATAGTAGTCTGCATATTCTTCCATTACTTGCAGTGCCTCCTCTGACATGCAATCACACTCTTTCGAGAAAATGAGTGTGTATAAGGGCATGAAGAAGTGTTCACAGACTTCTCGATAATGGCTGTGATAATTGTGTGCCCATAAGGGTTTATATGCAGAATAGACAGGCATTCTTTCCCTATCCCAGATGCACCTGAGGCCGGGGAAAGGCTGATTGCACAATATACAATCGACAAGTATGGAGCTCATATAGAATTCAGACCTTTTTTGGGATACTCCACCCAAGGTTGAGGCTAAGCAGGCAGAGAGACTATTTGATACAATGCTGGCCCAGTTGAAAATTGTCCCCTGGGTTGCAACATAAAAAATGATGGGCATCCATTCCAATTTGAAGAACCTGCCATGGGCTCTCCCAAAAATCTTGTTGAGCATTAAAGCTATGAACCTATATGGGTTTCTTAAGCTGGCTGTATCATAATCACCCGTTGGCCTGTTTCTAAATTTTTTTCCATGAAACAACATTCTCTTCATGGTCTCCACAAGTTCCATTCTAATGTTATTCAACCAATCGTCTGACAGAAATACTTGCACTTCAGGAAGGTGGTAAGCCAAGGCCACATATCCTGGGCTATAAGCAGCATAGCCCTGTTTGTTGACATTTTCCACAATCATTGTGGTTACATCTGCCCAGGGCAGAATCCAACCAATTACTTCAGAGTAGGGGAATAGCTCTAGTCTAGTGGTGATCTTCATCAGTGAAGATCTTTCTATGTTGCCATATATGGATTCTTCTTCCAGGCCCATATCCGACACCTCTTGGCGTGTAATCATCCTGTAAATTTCCCCCCATTGGTATTCAGGTTCGACACCAGATATACACTTGGTTTCCTCATATATGTACTCAGTCTTGGTGACAACTTCCACTTTTGGGTCCTCCTCAACCACAGGAGCCTTCTTCTTTTGCCTCTTTGACATTGTGAACTCTTCTTGCCATAAAATTGTAATATTAAGCCATTTCCGTTTAAGTTACAAATATTTACATAACAATGTGCAACGTTTTACTCCTTTTATGTGTACCATGATAGCAATTGGTTAATAAAACAAATATATGCATGTATATAAGCTGAAATGTCCTAACTAACAGAACTATTGTGAGAGAACGAAAACTACATTAAAATGAAGCAATTTCGGACTCGCTGGGGTTGCCATAACCACTTCATTGCGCGGGAAAGACAGTAGAAAAGAAAATACTCAAGCTGGGGCATTAATAATCCATATCCACGCAATCTATGGCCAACAACTAAATGCAGTGATATATCCCCTTCCCCCCGTTTGGGTTAAAAATCGACTGTGCGCAGAACAGCGAGGCGGAACACTATTGTGGTTTGAGGGCGCGGGTATCACAAAAACAAAAGGGGAAGAGGGAAACTACTTCAAGTGCCATAGGAAGGCCATGAAATCCTCCCCCTGCAAGAACATCATCATACCGAGCAGTTTGGTGCAGATAGCGAATGACCGTCTACAGCAAACCCCTGAATCTCTAAGCACAGGGTTGCATAATGATAGGCCGTGGAGTAAAAAAACACCCTACGGGCCAAAACACCCTCTCACGAAACATTAAGGTAAAAAATCCCCAACTATATAGGCGCACAACTAACGGGCGCGCAACTAACGGGGCCAAGGCAAAAGGACTGCGTACAAAAACAACCATAGAAAACATCAACCAAATGCTCAAACGGAACGGGGAAAGGCAAATACGAACCTACCTGGCACTACAGCGTGTATGGTGGAAGAAAAGGCAGTCAAGCTCCCACTATTGAAGCCACCTGGAAGTAGGAACACCGACAACGGGGTCCGAACGAGCTCGAGAGCACGACAACGCACGAGAGTGACAACAAGCAACTGTCCAAAATCCAATAATAGAAAATAAAAAAATCCAAACGACCCCAACCCCATATATATATATATGGTCAACACGCGTGGCAGGGAAAAGTATCGGACGGCGGAGAGTTTTGGATCGGAAGTCGACAGCGTATTTCTTTCCACAACGGCAGAAGGAAAACCATAAATCCATCCACGGAGATAACCAGGAGACACACAATAATGCACGTCGGAGCTTAAAAACATCGGAGCGAAAGCAGAACAGGAGCTACAACGGTGGATATATAAAGGACAATTCATTCCGCCGTATGCAAATTCTTTATCGGAAGAGAAACGACTAAGAGATCAAAAATATTAGTGTTTCTTTCATCCGTAATAGCGGAAACGTAAAGGATGTGACCTTCCGCAACCTCGAGGCTTTAAAACGATCAGACAACTGGAACGATAAAGCCTTCCACAGCCGCAACGGCGGAAGCCCAAGGCTTACGAGACTGATGAAAATAACATGATGGGGTTGAAAAACCAAAGCGATGATCGAGGAAGTTAGCAGTTCACCGTCCGCAACAGCGGAGGAGGTATCAATAAAAGCTCCGATGTGAAAACTAAAACCCAGCCGATTAAGCCAACCACGTCGAAGAAAATTAACGAGGCCAAAACCGATTATCTATCCACAACGGCGGGGGGAAAAGGCAAATACATTTTCGGTTCAAACAAGCTGAGAATGAATTTAAAAGTAGCGATGAAGTTCGAACAAACAGTGGAGTGTTTCAAGCATTATAGGAAGAATCAAAACAAGTGGTAGATCAATCCAAGCATAATAAAAGTCTTTCTCAAAAATCATTAGACCAAATCAAAGAATAAAATCGAACTAATCCAAGCAAAAGAGGGTCCTGAAATTTTTTGGAATTTTGGGAAATTGTTGCAGCTGCAACAATTGGCGACTACCTACTGAACCCCAGATTTCTGACTTAACTTCTTCACAGTGTAAGACCATCTAGATGAAAAGTTGAAATCTTCTACATGTTTGTATTCCTAGGCTGGCCAAATTATGCATTTAAATGATTAAGAAGCATTTCATTGGGGAAAAGGTAACAACAGAAATATTTGCAAGTTTGAATAACTCTTTTGAGGCCAAAAAAGTGAGATTCATTTTACCCTTGAGGCTTGGACACCACAAGATTGTAACATGTAGTAAACAACATTATTCATTTGTTCCTCATTCCCATGCCAATTGCACCTTTTGTGCTATTGAACTTTAGTTCTTGTGAGTCCTCCATCTGCCTTTCTTTCTGAATTTTATTCAGGCTCCTCTATCCATAGTGTCCTTTTGTGTGAGAGAAGAATTGGCTTTTCATCTCACGGACGGAGAGGAACTTTTGGCAATTTGAGATTCATGCTTTTGATACTTTTCTTTGATATGTATTGTTTCTTTGAGTTTTGACTCTTGATAGCTTTTAGCTTTTCTTAAATTATGGCATGGGATCATTTATATATGATGTACTGTCTACTTTGCTTCCTTTCCGTGGGTCCTTTGCTTTCACTCCCTTGGACATCTTAGATGTGAAATGGATGGAGCCTCGAAATAGTATTCCAGACCTGTTACTTCTGAGTTATTTACAGGGGTTAAGTAGAACTTCAATGAATGCTGGGCCAATTAGGAACACTGCTACTAGAAGACATTCTATGTTTCAAAGCACAGTCTTTTGCTCCATATTCAGTTAATTAAGAACCCTGATGTTTCCATTGCAACCAAAAGTTTGCCTCTTTATTCAAAAATAAAAAGAACTAGTAACAAAGCATTTAAATCAAAAGAAAACAGCATCAAATCAAATAATCAAAAAGAAAACAACATCAAAGAATTAAAGAAAAACAACATTATTTATGTACGAGGAAAAAAGAAAAGAAAAGAAAATGTGTGCCCGCCCTTAAAAATCTTCAATCAAACGAGTTAAAGGGCTAAGCTGTGGTGAAGGTCAAAAATCTATCCATGGTCTAAGTGTACCATTTTGGAAATTGAGACCATATCTACTAGTCTACATTCATCTTCATCAGCCTGAGGAAGTTGAAGGAGCTCAGGCTGATAGTTAATCTTAGAACTGGCCTTTCTTTCTATATGATGTCTTAGCTTAAGCTCAGTTAGATAATTTCCCAAGACAGAATTAACAGATTCATTTCCTTCTCCTAGCTTGGTGACGGTATGCTTCATGTAAGGTTCTCTCAAAATTTTAATCCGATTAGGGGTACCCTTAAGAGGCAACCATAAATGAGACCAGTCTGAAGCAAAATAACCTTTTAATCTGGAAGACCAATCTTGGTTGAGAATAAGCGCATATCCACCTGGTATGTCTGCCACCATAATGTCAATAAATTGGCATATCTTGTTGTTTGCAGAAAAGCGAATGAGAACATTTTTCATTTCTCCCACTACTTTGACTCCTGTGTTAGAATAATCAACCCATAGTATTTACCCACTTAGACATTATTTCATTTATTTTGTCTTATTTGCCTAGTCCATGAGTCCCACCATGTGCAAGT
>LPNX010282934.1:23866-77968 GCA_001517045.1 Pseudotsuga menziesii
AACTATCAAGCTAGAAGATTTTTCACAATTCCCCCATGGGGTATGAACATGTGAGATGATACAACAAAGCTTCCCGGAAGCAAGACTGAAGGTTCTCTGAAGTCCGAACAAGTTATCCCTGTCCGGTTCACCAGGATCACTTGATAGAAAACCACTAAGTACAACTTAGGTGGTAACAAAACGCTATTGTGGTTTGAGGGTGCAGGTATCACAAAAACAAAAGGGGAAGAGGGCAACTACTTCAAGTGCCATAGGAAGGCCATGAAAGCCTCCCCCTGCAAGAACATCATCATACCGAGCAGTTTGGTGCAGATAACGAACGACCATCTGCACCAAACCCCCGAATCTCTAAGCGTAGGGTTGCATAATGACAGGCCGCGGAGTAAAAAAACACCCTACGGGACAAAATTCCCTCTCACGAACCATTAAGGTAAAAAATCCCCAACTATATAGGCGCGCAACTAACGAGGCCAAGGAAAAACGGCCGCGTACAAAACCAACCGTAGCAAACATCAACCAAATGCTCAAATGGAACGGGGAAAGGCAAATACGAGCCTACGTGGCACTGCAGCGTGTATGGCATAAGAAAAGGTGGTCAAGCTCCCACTGTTGATGCCACCTGGAAGTGGGAACACCGACAGCGGGGTCCGAACGAGCTCAAGAGCACGACATTGCACGAGAGCGACAGCGAGTAACCGTCCAAAATTGAATAATAGAAAATAAAATAATCCAAACGACCCCAACCCCATATATATATATGGTCAACACACGCGGTGGGGAAAAGTATCGGACGAAGGAGAGTTTTGGATCGGAAGTCGACAGCGTATTTCTTTCCACAACGGCGAAAGGCCAAACCATAAATCCATCCATGGGGATAACCGGGAGACACGCAATAACGCGCGTCAGAGCTTAAAAACATCGGAGCGAAAGTGGAACGGGAGCCGCAACGGCAGATATATAAAGGACAAGTCATTCCACCGTAGGAAAATTCTTTATCGGAAGAGAAACGACTAAGAGATCGGCAAGATTAGTGTTTCTTTCATCCACAACAGTGGAAACATAAAGGACGTGACCTTCCGCAATGTCAAGGATTTAAAATGATTAGACAACCGGAACGATAAATCCTTTCGCAGCCACAACGGCAGAAGCCCAAGTCTTACAGGACTGATGAAAATAACACAGCGGGGTTGAAAAACCAAAGCGGTGATCGGGGAAGTTAGCAGTTCGTCGTCCGCAACTACAGAGGAGGTATTAATAAAAGCTTCGATGTGAAAACTGAAACCCAGCCGATTAAGCCAACCGCGTCGGAGAAAATTAACGAGGCCAAAACTGATTATCTATCCGCAACGGCGGGGGGAAAAGGAAAATACATTTCCGATTCAAACAAGCGGAGAATGAATTTAAAAGCAACGATGAACTTTGAACAAACAGTGGAGTGTTTCAAGCTTTATAGGAAGAATCAAAACAAGTGGTAGATCAATCCAAGCATAAGAAAAGTCTTTCTAAAAAATCATTAGACCAATTCAAAGAAGAAAATCAAACTAATCCAAGCAAAGGAGGGTCCTGAAATTTTTTGGAATTTTGGGAAATTGTTGCAGCTACAACAGGGTTGTAAAAAGAACATCTTATATCACACAAAACCACACTTTTTAAAAGAAACACACAACACTCTATAAAAAATATCTACAAAGAACCTAGGCTAGATGAGCTAGGAATAGTATCTTTTGAGGTAGAACCCGTTGCGGGGATCTCCCAAGGGTATCCTGTCATAGTCCATTAACTCATATGCACCTTTCTCCAAAACAAGACTGATAACATAAGGCCCAGGCCACATAAACTCTAGCTTCCCTGCCCCCAACTTATGTTTCTAGTCATACGTCAAGACCGGATATCCTTCATTAAAAGAGAGGGGATGAACATATCTATCGTACTGATCTTTCATTCTTCGTTTGTGTGCATGATTTTCTAAGGCAGTATCACGCTGAGATTCATCAAGCTTCTTCAAATATAGGAACCATTCTTCTTCTAGGGTTGTGTTGGGAAAAGGTTCTACAACGAGCTTCAAAGAGTGAATCTCACACTCTATCAAAAATGTGTCCTCTAGTACATACACCAATTGGAATGGTGTGAAACCAGTGGAAGTTTTACGGTAGTCCTATAGGACGGAAGAGTAGAAAAAAAGTTGCAAATGCCAATTAGACATAGCCTTCCCTACCATCGGCTAAAGCATATTTTTTAGGAATTTGTTGATTTCTTCAACCTGGCCATTGGCCTGTGAATATTAGGGTGTAGAGTTATCGTTCCAAAACCATAATTTTTCACTTAGTTCTGACATCATCTTTTTTTGGAAATGCGACCCATGGTCAGTCACGATGGCCCTAGGAATCCCGAATCTAGCAATGATATGGTTAAAGAGAAAAAGAGCAGTTGTTTTTCCATCTTCAACATATCTGGCCATAGCCTTACCCCATTTAGTGAAGTAATCCACAACCATAATAATGTATCCATGCCACCCAGCTGAGGTAGGTCTACACTACATTAAGTCTATGCCCCATTTTTCAAAAGGGCCAACTGCTATGACAAGATGGAGCGAAGCTGGGTGGGTGCACTTTTTGGATCTAAATAGCTGACAAGGCAAGATTTTTTTTACAGATTCTATACAATCTTTGAATATCGAAGGAAAAAAATACCCTACGTGCAAAATATTTTGGGACGTAGCCAACCTAGAGAGGTGACCTCCACAGGATTTAGAGTGGAAATCATTTAAAATGATCTCAGCTTCATCATGAGTGAGACATCATCGTAATATCAAGATAATCCCATGGTGGTATAGTGTATCATTAATAATGACAAAATGCTTGGCTTGGTAGCGAATTCGACGAAGTTGATCGTGAGTGGCATGAGGCTAATATCATTGATTCTGGAGATAGATAATGAGATATCCATACTAGGGATCAGTCATACTAATGAAGAATAAATATTCATTAAGAAATGAATCAATAGGATCTGTTCCCTCAATAATATGAGGAAGGTCACACATCAGCTCAGTGAAGACACGGGATCTCTTAGAACTAGTTTTCGCGAATTCCAACTCAAACTCTTATAGAATGACAATCCAGCATGAGTATTTTTCCCCAAGTACTTATTGAGTCAAGATATAATACATAAAGTTAGAGTCTGCATAAAGGGTAGTTGTACAGAGCAAGACGTAATGAAGGAACTTCTGGACCACGATGACTATGGCCAGAGCAAGTTTCTCCACATGAGAATATCAGAATTCAGAATATAAAAGACTCTTACTAGCATAGTAAATCACATGTTCTTGGTCGTGTTTGTCAGTCTAGACTAGGACCATACCAATAGTTTAAAGAAATGCATCCACATACAGAAAGTAATCCTTTTTATAATCTGGTGGTTGTAGCATAGCGGCATGTGTAAGCACATGTTTGAGGTTATTGAATGCGTGCTGCACCAAGTCATCCCAAACAAATGGGGTATCCTTTCTCAACAATTGCATGAAACCATGTGTCTTTTCAGCATAGTTGTAGACAAAATGACATAAAAAGTTTTCCTTCCCTCGCAAACTTTCTAGTTCTATGACGTTGATAGGGGTAGGTAGAGCCAAGATAGCTACAATTTTCAAAGGGTCAATACGGATTCCATCCTTGGACAAAATAAATCCAATCGATCGGCTAGTTTCGACTCATAAAACAAACATGTGTGGGTTCAAACGAATATTAAAATGGTGACACCTAAGAAAAATGCATCTCAGATGATCAACATGGTAATCCTGCTGCTTCGAATGAGCAGGAAGGTCATCAAGATAAGGTTCCACAATGTGCTTAATGTTGTTGAAAGCGTATGACACGACACATTCAAATGTAGTGCTAGCATTTTTCAATCCAAAAGGGAGTTTTTGATAGGAAAATGTTCCCTATGGTAAAATAAAGGTCATATTACGTTGATCTTATGGGAGGATTTTGATCTAATTATGGCCATAGAAGCCATCCATGAACGAAAATATGACACTCTCAGCAGAGTTGTCGATAATTTGATCGATGTACGAGGTAGGAAATTTGTCCTTGGAACAAGACTAATTCAAATCCTAAAAATCAATGCAAACTATAATAGTACCCTATTTTTAATTCATAGGAACTATGTTGGACACCCATTCAATCAAGGGCATGGGGTAAATGAAACCATCTTTAAGAATATTTTTTGTTAGATTTTTATTTAGGATCTTATCTGAGAGAATAACATGCACAACAATCAATCACAAGAGACAATAGACACAAATATTTTCCTCGGGGAAACCATAAAGGATAAAACCCCATAACTTCCTCAGAGATAGAATGAGAACCAATGGCAGCAGTAAAACTTGAAGATAGAAAGATGATCCCCAATAGCTATTCTCTCTCTCTCTCACTTGAGTGAGATCCTCCTCTCTCACCTATGCGCTATAGCTAGGTGAGTGTGTGTGACAAATAGAGAGGCTCACTCTCTTTATACTAGTTTCTGACTTGACAATTACTTACCAGAGCCAACTTCTCTAGGAGAGTCTATAAACCCTAGCGCAACAAAAGTGTGGGGACTTTGCCCCCTGATCAACAAGGAGGGTTAACTCTATGACTTTGCATGACTTAATTACATTAACGATTCTTTGGATAGGAACATCGGGGACCAATGAAATACAATATATAAAATATAAAAGTGAATACATTTTAAAGTTACAAATACATCAACACTCCCTCTTAACTAGGGATGTATTCTCTTGACATAATTCATCATCACAAGTCTTCGTCCTTGGATCATTCATCAAAGATATATCATCATCATAGATGGATCATCATCAAAGTTGGATCATCATCATCATCACTGCTCCAGCTATCTTGATCAAATGGTGTTATCTCTCAATTCTACTCATCACAGGAAGTTCTACAGAGCCAACCCTTTTTCATTCTTGTTGTAGGCCTATCCTCCATGTAGGTCTTCATATTCTTCAGCACTTATATCTGACCATGGGAGGAACACATCCAACATCCATGTCAGAAAGATCCACCTAGCACTTATATCTGTCCATGGGAGGAACACATCCAGCATCCATGTCAGAAAGGCCCAACACTCACATCTGACCATGGGAGGAACATATCCAGCATCCATGCCAGAAAGGACCAAAACTCACATCTGACCAAGGGAGGAAGGCATCCAGCATCCATGTCATCAAGGCTCACTCAACACTTACATCCACCAACATGGTAGGACACACCTACTACCATATGGAAACGGCTCTACACTTACATCTGACCATGGGAGGAACACTCACATTTGACCATGGGAGGAACACATCCAGCATCCATGCCAAAAAGGACCAACACTCACATTTGACCATGGGAGGAGCACATGCAACATCCATGTCATAAAGGCTCACTCAACACTTACATCCACTAGCATGGTAGGACACACCTACTACCATATGGGAAAGGATTTGTACTTACATCTGACCATGGGAGGAACACATACAACATCCATGTCATAAGGGATCTGCACTTACATCTTAACATGGGAGGAACACATCCAGCATCCATGTCAGAAGGGCTCTGCACTTACATCTGACCATGGGAGGAACACATCCAACATCCATGTCAGAAGGGATCTGCACTTACATCTGACCATGGAAAGAACACATCCAACATCCATGTAAAAATGGATTTGCACTTGTATCTGACCATGGGAGGAACACATACAACATCCATGTCATAAGGGCTCTAAACTTACATCTTACCATGGGAGGAACACATCCATCATCCATGTCAAAAGGGCTCTGCACTTACATCTGACCATGGGAGGATCCAATCCTACCACCATGTTAGAAAGGCACATGGACTCCTCACTTCCCCTTGGAAGGAACCTCAATATGGAGCATAGCAAGCTTCTCCCTGAAGTATTCAAACTTCACTCTGGCTAATGGATTGGTCAACACTTCAGCTATCTGATCATCCATCGCAACATACTGGAGCTTCACTACTCCTCTCTACACCAGATCCCTCACATAGTGATATTTGATCTCAATATGCTTCAACATGTCATGGAACACCAAGTTCTCTAATAAATTCACACAACTTTGGTTGTCGCAATATATACAAGAAGCATCCACCTGGAGATCAAACAAATCAGATAGTATCTTCGTCAGCCACACTACCTGTAACGTCCCTGACCCTCTGACTGGCGAAGAGGACGCTACGATACATCAAATCATCTGGGCATCAAGCCCCGTGAACATGAACATAGATACATATAATGTTGAAACATGATACTTAAAAACATAAAACATATTACGAAGCATAATCATTCATATAGACAACAAAAGAAAAACATATCAGTCAACATTCATGCATATACAGATCAGCATTTAACATGTATATCATCATTCATCAATGGTAAATATAATTGCAGACACAAGTTAGGCAAGATTACTTATCTTAATAAGAACTTATCTCACAACCATCTACGTCGCTACAACGTTCCACCCAACCATAGGCCTGCATTCTCTTTAATCTCTCAGGAACGCTGCCACCCCCGAGCTGGGCATGATTCCCCAAGGAATAATGAACTAACAGGCTTACACATAACCAAGGATAACCACACCACAAGGGTAGATAGTTCAGCCAAGCCAACACAGTTGGGTTTATCAAGCGAACAACGTATCAGCCAAACCAATAGAGTTGGGTTTATCAGGCCATCCAAGAGTTGGGAAAGGCTAAATGTTACGTTGGTGAGCTCACTGAAGAGCTAAGGACACCTACACCAAAACTAGTCTGGCTTCTAGGACACCCACACACACCCAACATAGGGAAATCAGTTCTTTCTTTGCAATGCAGTCCCTCAGACCTTGATCTCCTTTCCAGTGCTATTCAGGGGTGGTGGAGAAGAAAGCTAGCCTACTAGCTCTGTCTGTGTGGTTCCCAAACCACCAGGTTGATCAAGCACATTAGGCCCTCATTCACCACTCTAGTGCAGTCCAAGGCCAAAACCATTGCATGCAAGCAGCCAAACAACTATTCAAGCTTTTACAGGGGAAAAACACAGTCAACCAGAATGTAGGTCCTCACAGCAATATTCAACCGATAGCACCATAAAAAGGGAAAACACAGCCAAGCAATTGTGGGAAATAATAGCCCATGAGCAACCCTGAGCCCACAGTACCCAATCCTCAATGCAATCACTGGAGGAAATTACACAAACCATAGAATGGGAAAAGGAACAGACTCCCAATCTATACGTGAGGGAAAAAGACGCAATCAACCAAAAATGTGAATGGAATTATAGTCACGACTCAACAATAGAGTAGCAGAATCATTGCACAGGTATGATTATGGTGGAGAAGACACAAAACTCTGTATGAACAGAGGAAAGAATCGATCTGCAAGCCAACAAATCCATGAGGCAGAGGAGAACCCACCACAAGCTAGCAATCCTAGCGAAAAAGGGAGAACCAACCCCCAAACAATGGATCGTGGATCCTTTTACCTCAGCCCACGTGAGGAAACTGAAGAGACTCTCAATCGCCAAAGTGGACAGACCATCCACATGCAAAGGGCACGTCATGGAGAGAGAGAGAGTAGGCGTGGGCATAGTAGTGTTTTTCCCTGTTAGCCAATAGCTTCCCCAACTAACAACGGAATAACTAAGGTGGTGGTGAGCAAAAGAGAGTGGTGACACATGGCTCTTCCCCCATGACTCAATGTTCATCATTCCCCCTCCTTATCCTTAGGAATCATGCCCCTTCTCAATTTAGCTACAGTGAACATAGCTGGTTAGGTTATTTAATTAAAATGCATAGTTACATGATGCCACAATTTAATATGTATGCTGCATGTCCTAATATACCATCGGTGACAATTCCAAATCTGAAACATAACATAACCAAATCGATGGTGGGGCCTTGGCATTTACCTCCACATCATAATTATTTAAAATATATGTATCATGTATATTTAATACAAACGGGGTCATAACTGGGGTGTTACATTCCCCTCCCCCTTCAATAGCACTGTCCTCGGCGCTTTATAAAATTTGAACAAAATGCTACACTGGTATCACCTCAGTGTTTCGTAGGATTGAACAAAAATGGATGTGCCAATCACATGGAATCCTCCAGCTCCCATGTAGCCTCTCCAAGTCCGTAGTGCTCCCATTGCACCTTTACCTGCCCTATGGCTTGGTTCCAGAGCATTGTGACCTTCCTATCGAGGATGTACATTGGCTCGATTTGGAACTCTCCCTCGGGTTCCACCTGAATCACATCCCAATTTATCACATGGTTAGGATCATGTACATATTTTTTAAGCAAAGAAACATGAAAAACATTATGAGCTCTAGTACTAGTAGGTAATGCAAGTCTATATGCAACAGGCCCTATTCTTTCAAGCACTTCAGATGGCCCACAATATCTAGGTGATAGTTTGGCACAACTTCCAAGCTTCAAGGAACTCTTCTTTGCTTTCACCCTGAGGTAAACATGATCCTCAACACCGAACTCTCTATTCATCCTATGCTTATCTGCATAGCTTTTCTGTCTGTCATGTGCTACTTTCAGATTCTGCCTAATATTTACAACCTATTGCTCCATTTCCTTGAGCAATTCTGGTCCAAGCACAACTCTGTTCACTGGGTTATCCCAAGTCACCGGTGTCCTACACCTTCTTCCATACAAAGATTCATACGGACTCATCCCCAAGGATGCTTGCTGTCCATTGTTATAAGCAAACTCTACCAAGTGTAAGTAATCTTCCCACTTGGTTGGTTTGTCCATCACATACATGCGAAGCATATCTTCAAGCACCTGATTAACTCTCTCTATCTTCCCATCTGTCTGAGGATGGTATGCAGTGCTGAAGTTTAGCTTTGTACCCAAATCTGCAAACAACCCCTTCTAGAAATTGGAAGTGAACTTGACATCTCTGTCAGAAACTATTGCCTTCGGCAATCCATGCAATTTGAAAATCTCCTTCATGAAAATCTTTGCAATGTCATCAGTCTTATGCGTAGACTTCACTGGTATCAAATGTGATTCTTTTTTCAACTTGTCTACCACAACCATGATGGAATCATGTTGTCTCCAATTCATCGGCAATCCTGTAATAAAATTCATGGAAATAACTTCCCATTTCCATTCCGGAACTAGCAAAGGATGCAACAAACCTGTTGGATGTTGATGCTCAACCTTTACCTGTTGACATTTCATGCACCTTGAAATTTATTCAGCCATATTCTTTTTCATTCCTGGCCAAAAGTACTGCTTTCTAGTTGTAGCAATTGTCTTCTAGTATCCTGGGTGACAAGAATATGGAGCTTGATGGATTTCATCCATAACAACTCTCCTCAAATCTACTACATTCGGAATATAAATTCTGCCTTTATAAGTAAGAACTCCATACTCTTCCAATTTATATCCTTCATACTTCTTCTCAATACTTTGTTGCTGCAATTTGTCTTTTACCTACTCATACAATTCATCTCTGGCAACATGATTAACAATCTGCTACCTCAAATCTGATTGGCAAATACTAAGACATGCCACATGCATTTCCTGTACCTTCCTGCTGAGGCCATCAACTACCTTGTTTTCTTTTTATTTTATGTGCTTGATTTCGAAATCAAACTCACATAAAAATTCCAGCCATCTCACTTGCCTAGCATTCAGAGTAGGCTGATCAAACAAATACTTCAGACCATAGTGGTCTGTCCTGAGCTCAAATATTCTACCCATCAATTAATGCCTCCACATATTGAGAGCATGTACTATGGCTGCAATCTCTAAATCATGAGTGGCATAGTTATTCTCATGCTCCTTCAACTTTCTTGATTCATAACCTATCACATGGTTGTCTTGCATAAGGACTCCTCCAAGCCCTTGTCTGCATGCATCGGTACATACCACAAAATCCTTTTCTGGATCTGCAACTTTTAAGACTGGTGCACTGGTGAGAAGATTATTCAACCGCTAGAAGCTTTCTTCACACTTCGAAGTCCATTCAAATTTTATCCCTTTCTTTTGCAAAGAAGTGATGGCATGTGAAACCTTAGAAAATCCTTCAATGAATCTCCTGTAGTATCCTGTAAGTCCCATAAAAAATCTTACATATGTCACATTTTTTGGAGTAGGCCAATTCATAATGGATTCAATATTCTCAGGGTCTACTGATATACCCTCTTCCGAGATAATGTGACCCAAATACTGAATTCTATCTCTGTACAGGTCACACTTGCCTATTTTTGCATACAACTGATGTTCCCTCAGCAAATGCAATGTCAATCTCAAATGCTCTTCATGTTCTTCCTCATTCTTAGAATAAACAAGAATTTCATCAAGGAAAACACAAACAAACTTTTATAAATACTTGCTGATGACATTGTTCATAAGGCACATAAATGTAGCTGGTGCATTTGTGAGACCAAATGGTACCACTAAAAACTCATAGTGCCCATACCTTGTCCTGAAGGTTGTCTTATGATTGTCTTCATCCTTGTTTCTCACCTGATGGTAACCAGACCTCAAGTCAATCTTGGAATATACCTTTGCTCCTCTCATTTGATCAAAGAGGTCATCAATCCTAGGCAAAGGATATTTATTCTTCACAGTAACCTTGTTCAACTGCCTGTAATCAATACATAACCTAAGTGTACCATCTTTCTTATTCACAAATAGAACCAATGCTCCCCAAGGAGACACACTCAGTCGGACATACTTATTTTCCAACAACTCTTCCAATTGTATCTTCAGCTCTAGCATCTCTGGTGTAATCATCCTCAATGATGTCTTGGACACTGGTACCGCTCCTGGCACAAGTTCAATGGTGAAATCAATGTCCCCCTTTAGAGGAATCCCTAGAATCTCATCAGGAAACACATCCTTGAATTCTTGTAACACCTGATAGTCCTCCAACCTAGGATTTTCATCTCCTATCGGTTCCATAATATGAGCTGCATACAACTGGAAACCCTTCCTATAGAACTTCTTTAGCTGCATTGCTAAAACCTTCCTTACTGAAATTACCTTCGGAATACCTTTCACTACTACTGGGTTTCCTTCCTCCTCCGTGCATTCAAAAGTCTTGTTATAACTGTTAAGCTTCACTCTGTGATCTTCTAACCAATCCATTCCAATGAGAACATCATAGGAACCATGCGGTAGAACATTCAGATCCACACAGGTGATCAATCCATTCATAACCAATGGACATTTCTCTACCACTTCACTGACCTTTCTCTTAGTCCCAGTGGCTAGTTGAACTAACCACGGTTTTCTATGCTTTACCTTCTTAAAAGCACAAATCTCCACTACCCTAGGAGTGATATAACTGTGAGTAGAACTAGGGTCAATCAAAATAGAAATAGATTGTTCAACAATCTTACCTGCAACTTCAACCACAGTTGACTGATGATCTTCCTGGCAGTCCTCCAGTGCTGCATAAATTCTAGGGACTGCCCTTGCTACTTGACCCACTGCTTCTGCTTCCTGAATGTTATAAGTTGGCCTTGCATTTTCATTCTCAAGTGGGAAATATCTTCCCAAGTGGGATCCTTCACATTTCCAACATTTGAGTGGAACTTTATTCTGATGTGGCTCTTTAGGCTTTCCACCTGTCACTCCAACTAGATTACTCGTAGCTTGGGATGGCTGCTTCTGCTGATTCCTGAATCTAGAAGGTTTGAAACCTTTCCTCATTTAGTCAAACTTCTCATTCTTCTTGTCCTTCCATGCCTTATGGTAATCAGGCTTACCCTTGCTTTGCTCATAGCAATATTTAGCCTTCCTTATTGCTTCTTCGAGAGTCCTCGGTTCATAAAACTCAATTCTATATTTGTGAGCTTGAGGAAATCCACTCATAAACCTCTAGATCTTCACTTTTTCATCTCTGATGTACCGGACATACCTCAACAATTCCAAAAACTTATTTGCATATTCATCCATGGTCTGTTGTCCCAATCTCAACTCATGGAACTCCTTAATCTTATCATCATAATACCTGTCAGAGAGGTATTTTTGCCTGAAATACTTCTTGAATTGTTTCTGTTAGAATAATCAACCCATAGTTACCTACCTTAGACATTAAATTAATCATTTTTGCCTTATATGCCTAGTTCATGTGTCCCACCTTATGCAAGTTGTCATTTACCTATCCATAGTGGTCAAACTTGCCTTATTTGACTCATGTAGCACTTGAGAAACCTCAAGGAATCAAATCTGCTTTATTCCTGGCCTCCTAGGCGCCCTTCTACTTTTTCTGCTTTATTACCTACTTTTTCAATGTTTTAAGCCAAATGGAAAAGCTTGACTAGGTGAGGTGAACTAGTTTTTTGTCCTCTTCATCCTCCACTCTTTTCTCCTTGGAAAAGCATGTATGAGTTGTCATTCCATCACTCTTTAGCTTGCCTAAGCGCTTTTTCCAATTCGTGAGCTCCATGACTGATTTGGGATCATCTTTTTGCACCTATGGGGGATTTTCTTAATTTTAGTAATCCTGCTTTATGCTAGATTCGAATTGCTCCTCATGTATTCAAATCCCTTATGTAATTATTTAATGTAGCAGCCTATTATGTTACAGGGTTGGCTATTGTACACTTATTCAATACAGTTTAGTGTTCAGCTCATTATTCAGTCTCTTTTGTGAGTGATTTTGCATGTTCAATTGATAATTGTTGTGAGTAAAATTAATCTATCACTGGTTTCAATTTCCACATGGTATCAGAGCCATTGTAGATCAATTTCTCTCCTTCAAAATTGTTTTTCAGGTTTGACATCAATGACTGGGAGCCTTCTACTGACAGCCGGGACATATTTCTAAGCTATGGATCAATCTCAGAAGATCGTCTTGACTCCCTTCAATTTATTTGAATGGAAAGCAGAGATGGAGATACTGTTGAGTGCGAAAGGCCTCTACAGGGTGACTATGGCAACAGAAGCAGAGCCCAATGCAGCTGCAAAGAAGATAAAATGGCACAACAGGAGGGATGAGGCCTATGGTCTCCTGTGTCTGAGTATTTCCAAAGACCTCCTTTTCCATCTTGATGGATTGACATCACCAAATGAATTATGGGAGAAGCTTACTGATATTTTTGGAAAGACAGATGAGATGAGGGGACATCAAATTGAAAATGAGCTGATTTCCCTGAGTCCCAATAGCTTTGAATCTCTGCAACTCTATTTATCCAAGTTCAAAGCACTTGTTTTGCAGCTCAAATAGTGTGGGATCGAAAAGAAGGACGATCAGCTGGTCTTGGCCATTCTCTTGAAGCTTGGCCCTGACTATTCAGTGTTTGTTTCGACCTTCTATGCCACAAAACTAACAGCTCAAACCTGGAAGATGCCTAGCCTTGCAGATTTCATGGAATCTCTCACACAAGAACAAGACAAGCTGGTGATGATGGGCACCATCAAACCATCCAAATATCAAGCTTTGATTGTTGGAGATTCGAAGGTGGATTCAAAAAGCAAAAATAAAGCTAAAAATCCACCTGAGCAAAAGAGAGACAAGAAACAGTCTCCCGAGGAGCCACAAGGTTCCAAGAAGAACTACCAGAAGAAGAAAAGCAAAGGAGAAATGAGCAAGTGCACATACTGCAATAAGGGAAATCACACTAAAAGATCTTGTATGAAGAAGAAAATAGACATGCTGACCCAACTCTTGGAGAAGAATGGCATCTACCTTCCAGATAGCTCAAAGAAGAGAGAAGGAGGATCAAGTTCAGATGACAGAGAGAGAGTTCATGCATTGGTTGCTGGCACATCAAGCTCACCCAGTTTTATCATTGATTCTGGAGCTTCAAGACACATGGTTTTGACCAAGGAAGCATTCTCCTCACTTGACATGTCGAAAGGACCACCTATAGTAATAGGAGATGACTCTCTCACTGAAAGTTTGGGAAAATGGAGGATTGATCTTGATCATGGTCAGTTCAGTAATGTGTTGTATGTGCATGGTCTTGCCTCCAACCTCTTATCAGTGTACCAGATGACTCACACTGGGTCTCCAAAGAAGGTCATATTCTCCCCTGATGAAGTTGAGATCACAGAGATCTCAAGTGGTAAATTCATTGCAAAAGGAGTTGCAAATCATGCTCAAAAGGTATAAATGTTCTCACACTTCCTACCCTACTCAAACCCCTATGCTCTTCTGATTCATGCTAATGAGGCAAGCAAGATTTGGAATGAAATATTTGGCCACCTAGATTACAAGTATCTTGCTGATCTTAGTGAAAAAGAGATGGTCATAGGGTTTCCCAAGATAAAATTTTCCAAAGGAGTCTGCCAAGGTTGTATCCTAGGAAAACACCTAGAGCACAAATTTGAGAGAGCTAGTCATGAGAGAACCTCTGCACCCCTCGAGCTGATCCACAGTGATGTTGCTGGCCCATTCCCTCATATGTCCATGAGTCAGGCCAAATATGCATTGACTTTCATAGATGACTTTTCCAGGTATTGCTGGGTTTACTTCCTGAAACACAAGTCTGAAGTTTTTGGCCTCTTCAAAGTCTTTAAGGCTTTGGTTGAAAACCAGTCTGGGAGGAAACTCAAGGTCCTCAGATCTGAAAATGGTGGTGAGTATGTCAAGTCTAAGTTTATTAACTATTGTGCAGATGCAGGTATTCAGATGCAGCATTCTATCCCTTACAAACCATAGCAAAATGGTGTTGTTGAGAGGAAGAACAGATCACTGAAGGAGATGGCAACATGCATGATGGAGGCCAAAATTTTGCCACCAAAGTACTGGGCCGAAGCTATCAACTGTACAGCCTATATCCAGAATAGGGTGCCTCATAAACAACTTGGTGGCATGACTCCTTTCGAAGCATGGAGTGGGCACAAGCCAGATGTGACCCATTTCAGGATTTTTGGCTCAAGGGCTTGGGGTAGAATTCCAACAAAAAAGAGAAAGGCTTTGCAGCCCCAAAGCCAAGAGTGTCTATTTGTTGGATACTCTGAAGATTCAAAAGTGTACAAACTGATAAATTTGAGCACAAACAAATCCTTCATCGAAAGGTGTGTTCAGTTTCAAGAAGAACCCCTTGCAGCAGTGGAAGTTGGAGAAACCTCTTCACCACCTGAACCTCTGAAAGTAAGTGAAGAGTTTGTTGAACATGATGATTCTGATATGTCTGATAGTGATGAGTTTATTGCAGACCCTAAAATCCCTACAAGGCCAAAATGGGAAGCCAATACACTACATACAGCAACAGAGCTAGCTGGGGATCCCAATGACCCAAGGAGGACTAGATCTCAATTTGAGAGTGGTCTATGCATGAAGGATCCTATGTTTGCTGAGAAATACTATTTGATGGTGGAATTTGATCCTCAAACACATGAAGAAGTAGCAGGAGATCCAATATGGCAAGCTTCCATGAAGGAAGAGTTCAGCTCACTCCATAAGAGCAACACATGGGAGCTAGTGGATCTTCCCCCGAGGAGAAAGTTAGTTCAGTGTAAGTGGGTCTACAAGACCAAATTTGCTGCTGATGGTTCACCACTGAAGTACAAGGCCAGATTGGTAGCCAAGGGATACTCACAGGTTCATGGGATAGATTACAATGAGACCTTTTCCCCAGTGGCAAAGATGGATTCCATCAGGCTAGACTTAGCCATTGCAGCCTCAAGGCAATGGGAGGTACATCACATGGATGTAAAATGTGCCTTCCTAAATGGAGACCTCATTGAAGAGATATATATACAGCAGCCTCAAGGCAATGGGAGGTACATCACATGAATGTAAAATGTGACTTCCTGAATGGAGATCTCATTGAAGAGATATATATATACAGCAGCCTCAAGGTTTTGCTACTAACCCTTCTCTTGTGTGCAAGTTGAGAAAGTCATTGTATGGGCTAAAGCAAGCCCCCAGGGCTTGGTATGCCAAGATCGATAGCTTCTTGCTATCACTAAATTTTGTTCGTGCAAATTAGATCCAAATGTCTATTTGAATTTAATTAATGGTTCATTAATGATCATTGTGTTATATGTTGATGACCTCCTCATTACAGGAGCTCAAAGGATGAGATTGCTTCCTTGAAGGGAGCAATGAACCAAGCCTTCTCCATGACAGATTTGGGGCTCTTAAGCCATTTTTTTGGGGCTTGATATTGCTCAAACCAAATCTAGAATCAAGTTGCACCAGTCCAAGTATACCTTGGATTTGCTGAAAAAATTCAGAATGAAGGATTGCAAAGCAAGCAAAACTCCTTTCCTTTTAGGAGTGAAGCTGGAAGAAGTTGATTCTTCACCTATGGTAAACAATACACTGTATAGGAAATTGATTGGATGTTTGTTGTATCTGACACATACTAGACCTGATATTTCTTATGCAGTAAGTGTGGCTTCTAGATACATGGATCAGCCTCATGAGATCCATTGGAAAGCAGCCAAAAGGATCCTTAACTTTGTTCAAGGAACAAGGACACATGGGATCTTCTATAAAGCAAAATCTGATCTTGATTTGATTGGGTTTACTGACAGTGATTGGGCAGGTGATAGCACAAACAGAAATTCCACATCAGGATATGTGTTCATGCTTGCAGAAGGGCCAATCAGCTGGTCAAGCAAGAAACAGAGTGCCATTGCACTCTCATCTATAGAAGCAGAGTACAGAGGAGTTGTTAATGCATCAACTCAATGTTTATGGTTGCAGGGATTACTTGGAGAGTGTGGTTTCGAATCAGAGTACTCAACTACCATCTACTGTGATAACCAAAGTACCATTCGAATCTGCAAAGATCTAGTTCAGAAGTAGTGAACCAAACACATTGAGATCCATATGCACTACATCAGAGAGCTTGTGCATGATGGCACCATTCACCTACTCTTCTGTTTATCTTCAGAACAAGTAGTTGATATCTTCACCAAATAATTTTGTGAGAATACCTTCAGCAATCTCAAATCACTGCTAGAGATTGCTAATCATGCTGTGAAGCATGAGTGAAGACAAGATTTCCAAATTTTTTTTTACAGTCCATGTTTAAGGGAGGATTTTCCCATGTGGTTTTTGCCTCTTTCCTTGGTTGTATGGACATGTAGTATGTAAAGGGTGACTAAGCCTTGTTGCTAGGCCCTATAATTTTCTGATATATTACTCATAATTCAGGCTTAAGGGGGGGTGTTAGAATAATCAACCCATAGTTACCTACCTTAGACATTAAATTAATCATTTTTGTCTTATATGCCTAGTTCATGTGTCCCACCTTATGCAAGTTGTCATTTACCTATCCATAGTGGTCAAACTTGCCTTATTTGACTCATGTAGCACTTGGGAAACCTCAAGGTATCAAATCTGCTTTATTCCTGGCCTCCTAGGCGCCCTTCTGCTTTTTCTGCTTTATTTCCTGCTTTTTCAGTGTTTTAAGGCAAATGGAAAAGCTTGACTAGGTGAGGTGAACTAGTTTTATGTCATCTTCATCCTCCACTCTTTTCTCCTTGGAAAATCATGTATGATTTTTCATTCCATCACTCTTTAGCTTGCCTAAGTGCTTTTTCCAATTCATGAGCTCCATGACTGATTTGGGATCATCTTTTTGCACCTATGGGGGATTTGCTTAATTTTAGTAAGCCTGCTTTATGCTAGATTCGAATTGCTACTCATGCATTCGAATCCCTTATGTAATTATTTAATGCAGAAACCTATTATGTTACAGGGTTGGCTATTGTACACTTATTCAATACAGTTTAGTGTTCAGCTCATTATTCAGTCTCTTTTGTGAGTGATTTTGCATGTTCAATTGATAATTGTTGTGAGTAAAATTAATCTATCACTCAGTTCAATTTCATCAGTTTCCACTTCAGTTTCCTTTCACTGATCCTCTTTACTTGCTTGAAGTGTTCCCACCAAATGGATGCCCTTCCATTCAGATTGAATATGGAAACTCTTGCCTTCATGTTTCCTGAATAATCCTGCACTTGAAAGTACTTATTTATCCCAAGAAACCAAGCTTCAGCTTCTTGTCCCACCTTTATCTCACCATCAAATGTAGGAGGTTTAGCTTTCCTAAATTCATCTCAAGAGTGATCCCTATGGTGCCTTCTTCTTTTCCTTTTATGAGAAGCTGAACTTGTATCTCCATTGGATTCTTTAGAATCAGATGGTCCACTAGAAATCCTTCTCCATATCCTAGGGATTCTCTTAATTCCTTCTGGCCTTGATGTACCTCGTCCAAAATCTATATTTTTCTGCAAGTTTGTCAAACTCTGCAATATGGAAGCATTCAACTGATGTTGCTCTTCCTAGGAATTAACCAAGCTTCTCATGGTGGCTGCAACCTCGGACAGTGTCCCTTGGAATCTCCTTCCATTAGACTCTATGTCATCATTTCCATTACGAACATTTTCTCCCATGGCATCTTCTGCTCGCTCGTAAGAATCCCAAGCATCATACCCATCATGGGTTCCCATGACTGAACCACCTCTTTCTTTACCACACTGCTCTTTCTGGAGTACTGCTCTTGGAAGTTGTCTATGTTTCTGCAATGTGTTAGCAGCAAACTATTATATGCATGCCATTAATATAAATCAAAACTACTTACCTTGTTCTTTTGGAAATTCATAGAACATAATTTTGCTTAAAATGCAAAAAAATTTCCTCTTTCTTTTCAGCCCTGTGACCACGGATAGTCTACTAAAATATGCTAAAAACCTACTAGAAGGTTGTTGAAAACTGCTTGAAAAATCACTAAGAAATTCTCTCAAAAACCCCAATTTCCTTTGGCCCAATCAGACCTCATCCAACTATCTTTCCGATACTTCGGTGGCCAAAACACCTAATCTGTCGGTGGTCTGTTGGCTTATTTCTCTCCTGCGTTTCAGTGGTCAAGTTGACTAAACTTCCGATTGGTTTCGATGAGAAAATCAACTGTTGATCAGGTGCACAGTCCCTTGAGCAGCCACAACGGTGGAAAGTGTTCCTCCTATGGTTTCCGCGGACATCCTTCAGCTATCGGGCCTACTATCCATCGGGTTAATAGTGCTTTGGACTACCGCAACGGCAGGTCCACGATCCTTTGATTCCATTCGATCAGCGGCCTGATTGTTAACAATTTTCTGATGACTTTATATTCTTCAAAGTTTTCTTCTAATCGGTTCCTTAATCATCTATCGTTCCGAACTTCGTCGGCACTAGCATAGACTAACTGCTACATCAACGGCTGGAGCGACTAGTCTTCAGTGAAATTGGTGCTCAAAGAACATCGAGTGATCAGTTCTCTAGATGGACACAATGGCAGGCAACAGATTTACTATGGTCTCCATGGGGCACTCGTCGGCGGCCGAAGCAGTTATTCATTGCGGCATCGGACGGATAGTTGACTAAGCAGCCGCAACGATCTGATCCACTAACATTATCCAATGGTCGATGATCTCATGCCTTAGAGAAAATTTTGAATTTTATTCTTGCCTTGTCTTCCGCCGCATCGGCTCTTCCATCTGCTATTCTTCGGTGATGACAATGACTATTCTCCTCCGATCGGCGACTGTAACACAACCATCACAGCATTGGTAAGAGGAAGTTGTATCAGTCGGAGGATTAGTGCACTAGGTTTCCACAATGGAGGTGCTTGAACCACTAATTCCTTTCAATGTTCATCGGTGACCCGGACAACTAACATTTCCCGATGGCCGATGAAGTCAACACATAGAAAAATTTCGAAAATTTCTTCTTCTTCTCGCAGGCTAGAACACCTGTTGGGCGTCAGAACCACTAATATTTTCCTCATTGGAAGAAGAAGGAATAGATCTACAATTCTCAACACCATGTGGAACAAGATGTTGTCCCCTTGGAAATGATGTTAGTACAGTGATCTAGGCTTCCACAACGGTGGGCGCACAAACCACTAACGTCTTCCGATGGCCGTTGATTCTGGCACTTAGAAAATTTTCTGAATTTTCCTGCCACAATTTCATGATCACTGTTGGGCAGAAGGAAACCTGCCTCTGCTATCTAATCTTTCATGGCCCATTCAGGGCCATGCTGCAACCAGAGCTCTGATACCACACCGAAACGTCTCCGACCCTCTGACCGGAGAAGAGGAATCTATGATACATCAAATCATCTAGGCATCCAGCCCCATGAACATGAACATACATACATATAATTCCAAAACATGATACTTAAAAACATGAAACACATTACGAAGCATAATCATTCATATACACAACGGAAGCAAAACATATCAATCAGCATTCATGCATATACAGATCAGCATTTAACTTGTATATCATCATTCATCAACGGTAAATATAATTGTAGACACAAGTTAGGTAAGAATACTTATCTTAATAAGAACTTGTCCCGCAACCAGCTACATCACTGCAACGTTCCACCCAACCAAAGGGTCGTGTGCTCTTTAATCTCTCAGCAATGCTGCCACCCCTAAGCCAGGCATGATTCCCCAAGGAATAAGTAACTAACAAGCTTACACATAGCTAAGGATAACCACACCACAAGGATACACAATTCAGCCTAGCCAACACAGTTGGGTTTATCAAGCAAACAAGGGATCAGCCAAGCCAACAAAGTTGGGTTTATCAGGCCATCCAGGAGCTGGGAAAGGCTAAACTCTAAGCTAGTGAGCTCACTAAAGAGCTAAGGACACCTACACCAAAACCAGTCTGGCTTCTAGGACACCCACACACACCCAACACAAGGAAATCAGTTCTTTATCTGCAACATAGTCCCTCAGACCCTGATCTCCTTTCCAGTGCTATTCAGGGGTGGTGGAGAAGAAAGCCGTCCCACTAGCTCTATCTTTGTGGTTCACAAGACACCAAGTTTATCAAGATCATCAGGCACTCATTCACCACTCCAGTGCAGTCCGAGGACAAAACCACTGCATGCAAGCAGCCAAACAACTATTCAAGCTTTTACGGGGGAAAAACACAGTCAACCAGAACGTAGGTACTCACAGTAATCTTCAATCGATACCACCATAAAAAGGGAAAACACAGCCAAGCAATCGTGGCAAATAACAACCCATGAGCAACCCTAAGCCCACAATACCCAATCCTCAATGCAATCGATGGAGGAAATTACACAGACCAAAGAATGGGAAAAGGAACAGACTGCCAATCTATACATGAGGGAAAAAGATGTAGTCAACCAAAAAAGTGAATGGAATTACAGTCGCGACTCAATAATAGAGTAGCAGAATCATTGCACAGGTCTGATGATGGTGGAGAAGACACAAAACTCTATGTGAACAGAGGAAAGAATCGATCTGCAAGCCAACAAATCTGTGAGGCAGAGGAGAACCCACTGCAAGCTAGCAATCCCAGTGAAAAAGGGAGAACCAACCCCCAAACAATAGATCGTGGATCCTTTTATCTCAGCCCGCATGAGGAAACTGAACATATTCTTGATCCCCATAGTGGATAGACCATCCACATGCAAAAGACACGTCTTGGAGAGAGAGAGAGAGAGAGAGAGAGAGAGAGTAGGCATGGGCATAATAGTGGTTTTTCCTATCAGCCAATAGCTACCCCAACTAACAATAGAATAACTAAGGTGGTGGTGAGCAAAAGAGAGTGGTGACACATGGCTCTTCCCCCATGAATCAATGTTCAGCATTCCCCCTCCTTATCCTTAGGAATCATTCCCCTTCTCAATTTAGTTGCAGTGAACATATTTGGTTGGGTTATTTAATTAAAATTCATAGTTACATGTTGCCACAATTTAATATGTATGCTGCATGTCCCAATGTACCATCGATGACAATTCCAAATCTGAAACATAACATAACCAAATCAATGGTGGGGCCTTGGCCTTTAGCTCCGCACCATGATTATTTACAATATATGTATCATGTATATTTAATGCAAATGGGATCAAAACTGGGGTGTTACACTACCTCACAACTAGCTAAACAAGGTACGACATACCCTGCTTCGGTTGTACTTAGATCCATGCAGGATTGCTTCCTTCTCAGCCAAGATATCACACTTGATCCCATACTAATGCAACACCCCGAAGTGCTCTTCCTATTAATGGAACTTCCTTCCCAATCCGAATCCACATAACCTTACAGGTTAATATTTTCACTCGCCTCATAGTTGATCCCATAATCAACTGTACCCTTCAGGTACCTTAGAATATCATTTGCAGCAATCAGGTGAACATGTCTCGGATCCATCAAGAACTGGCTCAATGTGTTCATAGAAAAGTAAATATCCGGTCTCTTATTCGTCAGGTACATCAAGGAACCAATAATCTGACGTTACATCGTAGCATCAACCAAATCTGATGAAGCATCACTCAATAGCTTCAGGTTTGATGCCATAGGTGTGGCCATGGCCTTGCAGTCCCTCATCTCAAACCTCTTTAGGATCTCTACTGCATACTTTTCTTGTCCTAGGGAGATTCCATCTGCATTCTGCTACACCTCTATGCCTATAAAGTAGTGCATCATACCCAAGTCCTTCATCTCAAACTCAACAACAAGCTTCTTCTTTGTATCAACAATCAACCCCTCCTCACCTGTTACAAACAAGTCATCTACATACAGTAGGAGTATCACAGGGTTCCCTTCCTCAACCTTATAATAAAGGTTGGAATCCACGTTAGTCTTGGTAAATCCTAATCCAGTCAGGAAGTTGTCAATTCTGTCGTACCATGTCCTGGGTGTCTGTTTCAAACCGTACAGGGCTTTCTTCAATTTACACACATGAGTTTCCCTATCATGTGTCTCAAAACCAAGTGGCTACTCCACATACACTTCCTCTTACACTACACCATTCAAGAAAGTAGTCTTGACATCCATCTGGTGTATCTTCCATTTCATTACTGCAGCCAAAGCAAGTACTGATCTAATGGAAGTGTATCTGGCTACAGGTGCAAAATTTTCTTCATAATCTATTCCTTCTTTCTGGGAGAATCCACGAGCCACAAATCTTGCTTTATATTTCTCTATACTGCCATCTACAGCATGCTTGATCTTGTATATCCACTTGGAAGTCACAATAGAATTCCCATTTGGTCTTGGGACAACATCCCAGACATCATTCTTCATGATTGTCTGGTACTCCTCAATCATAGCATCCTTCCATTCTTTCTTCTTTGCCACTTCTTCATAGTTGGGAGGTTCTTTATTAATGATGTCACACAATAGGGCTACATATCTGGAGTAGGACACAGTTCTCTTCCTTTCTCTGTGCATTTCTTCTAGATCCCCATATCTTTCTTCACCTTGGATAGCCTCTTGTACCCATGTAGGTTTCCTCTTGTGAGGATTTTTCTCCTAGGGTGGATCTACAGGTTCTTTGGGTTTTTCTAATTCTTGATCTTCTTTTTGAGTTGCATAGTCCATAGTTGTATCTTGAATCCTGGGTGCTTTTGCTTCTTCAGGGTCTTCAATAGGTCTCTTTCTAGATTTTTTGTAAGCCAATTCTTATTCAAATGTTACATCTCTACTGATGTCAATATTCTTAAATCCTAGGAAGTATATTCTATAAGCCTTTGAGCTTTCACTATATGCCAAAAATGTACCCTTCTTTCCTAAAGCATCTAACTTTGTCCTCTTTTATTTTGGAATGTGTATATACATTGGACAACCAAATGTTATGAGATGCCTGACTTCTGGTTTCTTTCCGAAGAAGAATTCTTGAGGTGTCTTGTTCTCAAGTACTCTATGTAGAGTACGATTCTGTACATACACAGCTGTCCTAGAAGCTTCTTCCCATAGATGCATGGGAAGATCTTGATCATGAAGCATTGACCTTGTGACTTCCATAATCATTCTATTCTTCTTTTATGCAGCCCCATTCTATTGTGGATAATATGGAGTGGTCAACTCCCTCTTAATCCATGAATCTCTACATAATTCTTCGAATTCATTTGATGTGAATTTGCTGCCATTGTCTGATCGAAAGTTCTTGATTTTATTTTCTGTGTGGTTCTCGATCAAGGATTTGAATTCTTTGAACTTGTTGGATACTTCATATTTGTTTTTCAAGAAGTATATCCATGTCTTCCTAAAAATATCATTAATGAGAGAAACATAGTATACATACCCACTCAATGAACTGGATGACATCGAACTGCATACATCAGAGTGGATGATTTCCAAGATTCATTTTTCCTTTCTCTCGCTACTTGGAAATGTCTTCTTTGTGTTCTTTCCTTTCACACATGCTTTGCAAGCACCTTCATTTTTTTCCTGTATTTCTGGAATACCTTCAACATATTTTATTACAAGTGGTAGTGCCCTATAGTGCACATGTGCAAGCCTTCTATTCCAAAGTTCATTTGGCTCTACTGAGTCATGGACCAAGGCTTGTTCTGGTTGGCCCTTTAGCTTGTATAAGCCTCCCTTTTTCTCTCCAATTACTATTGCATCATCTATAGTCTTTCCCTTTGGCCACATAATGACTTGGCCATCTACAAATGTAACCCTTATACCTTTTTTCCTCCAATGTAGATATGGAGGGGAGAATATTCTTTAGTCCTGGTACAAACAAGACATCCTTCATCTTCATAGACTTTCTAGAGTCTAGCTTATAGGAGGATTCGCCACTACTTTTTATTGGATACTGGTAGTCATCCCCAAGTTTTATTTTGTGGGGTGATTCATGTTTGGATACTTTCACAAAATATTCCTTGAATCATGTCATGTGTTTGGAAGCCCCACTGTCTATAAGCCAATCATTGCTTCCATGTGTGATAGTTTCCGCCAGGGCAGAAATCAAAACATATTCTTCATCACTTGAAGAATCATCACTTTCTTGTTTGATTCTCTTTCTGGAAGGTTCATCATCCTCTGCAGCGTGAGAATGATGTATTCTTTGGTAGTTCTTCTACTTTTGAGAGCCATTCTTATTTTTAGGACAATATCTAGAAAAGTTTCCTCTCTCATCACATGTATAGCATCTGAGTTTAGATAGATCTTTGCTTGATCTTCTAGGGTTATCCTTCTGGTGAGAATTCTTACCTTGGTGATGATGACAGCTCCTTCTTCTTTTCTTGGAGTGTATTGTGAAAGATTGATCTTCACTTCCCATATTTTCTTCTCGAGCTACTATTCGAGCTTCTTCTTGTGAGCATTCCCCCCAAATCCTACTGAAGGTGGTTATCTTTCTTCTAGCACAAATCCCTTGAATGAAGGAGTCCCATGACCTAGGAAGACCATTCAAGGTGGTCATCACAATATCTGAATTCTCTACCTCTTCATCCACTGCTTCAAGTTGTTCTTTGATTTGAGAGACCCTTGTAAAGTATGACTGTATGGTCTCTGCATTCTGTATCTTCACATTCTTCATTTTATTTCTCAAGGCCATCTTCTGATTTATGTTTTTCCCTTCAAATAGCTTGGTCAGGGCATCAAACATCTCTTTAGGTGTCTTTAGGGATGACACTTATGGTATGATGTGATCCTTGATTGAATCAGCAATAATTCTCTTGGCCTTGACCAAGTTCTTCTTGTGTAAGGCCTTATCCTCATCTCCCTATGGAACTGGAACCTCTCCACTAATGTAAGAGTCCAATTCATTTTCTTCAAGAACTAGTGAGATCCTATACTTCCATTGTTGGAAGTTATTAGCTCCCTCAATATTTTCATCAATCTTGGTGTGATGAGACATCATAACTGAGAACCTCAAATGGAAATAAAAAATATTTAGATCTTACCAATTTCAAAAGCTGAAACTAGATTCAGAGTTGATCTTCTACACTACTGGTTTTTTGGTTCAGGGGAAAATTAGGGTTTGAATTTCTCGGAGTTCTACCCAACCAAAAACTTTGATCCTGATCTCTAAACTTCTATTTTGAGGAGGAGAGTAAACTTATGTTCGGCTCACTCAGAAATTCCACTTCTATGAGAATCCCTAATTTCTCGATGTAGTGGTAGGTCAAAAAGTGAAAATGCTTAGAATCAAATTCTACTTCTACAGAAAGATGCGCCCTTCAATGGAGAGTCATCCTAGCCTCCTTTTGTTGATTTATTGTGGAGAGAGACCCAAAAATTAATAAGCCCTAGTTTTTGCAAATGCATAGTGTCTTCTTCTCAGGTTAGATCTTATACCATGTTATATTTTTATCATTTAAGAAATATGATCTTAGCATCTTATCTGAGATAATAAATGCACAACAATCAATCACAAGAGACAATAGACACAAATATTTTCCTCAAGGAAACCATAAAGGAGAAAACCCCACAACTTCCTCAGAGATAGAATGAGAGCCAATGGCAGCAGTAAAACCCAAAGACAGAAAGATGATCTCCAACAGATGTTCTCTCTCTCACTTGAGTGAGCTCCTCCTCTCTCACCTATGCGATATAGCTAGGTGAGTGTGTGTGACAAATGGAGAGGCTCACTCTCTAATTATAGTAGTTTTTGACTTGACAATTACTTAACAGGGCCGACTTCTCTAGGAGAGTCTAATAACCCTAGTTCCCCACAACTGTGGGGACTTTTCACCACGATCAACAAGGAGGGTTAACCTCTATGACTTTACATGACTTGATTACATTAATAATTATCCCCATAGGAACATCGGGGACCAACGAAATACAATATATGAAATATACAAGTGAATACATTCTGAAGTTACAAATACATCAACATTTTCAACTTCTTCCTTGATGGTTGTTGCTTTCCTCAGATGGATTTGGTGTAATTTATGTTGAATTGGCTTGGCACCAGGGTAGGTTTTAATCTCATGAACTACAATAGAGGGGTCTATCCCTAGAATTTCTTCGTAGGTCCAACTAAAAGCATCTCTAAATTCATTAAATAAGGCCATATAGGACTGTATCTATGAAGGTGAAGAGTTATGGACAATCTGAATGTTCTCTAAAATACCAGGTTTCAGTGATATATCAATCGGAATGGTTTTGGTAATATTACATAAATTACCCTCAGATTTGACACCACGAGTGAGGATCGAAAAATGAGGGTCTGTGACTATATCCGAAAAAAACTGTTGATGCAAATTATTCTTCTACCAAATGGAAAGGGGGAAAGGAAAGAAGATTGATGGTGATGGTATTTATAGGGAATCTCATCTAGGGATATAACTTCCATGATGGATTCATTGGAGGGGAGTGTATGCAATAGATAATCTACAGACTATGGGGGGTTTTCTAGCCAATATGGTAGGTGATAGCGATCTGAAGCCACCAATAAATGATCATTGATGGTGTGGTCACTAGTGGTTTGGATAGCATGGTATGATTCCTCAAAAGGACTCATTGATGTTGATTCAGCAACGGATTTTCCTTTGTCTATGATTGAAGTAGAAATCATATTTATGGATGTGGACTATGAAACAGGAGGAGGATTGGATATCAAAAAGACTCTCATGAGTGAAGAATATTTAATAAGGCCTACTCCAATGTTCTGATATTGTGGGGTTGTCAAAAGAAGAACATTGTTTGTAGTATTCAATATAGTGTTTGGTGAAATGAAATCTAATTGATGTATCGTAACAATCTTCCCTTGGAATGAGAACTAAACTATTCAAAAAAATAATGAAGCAACAACTTGCATAGCAGAAAACCAGTTGCAACCTAGGAAACAATTGCAATACAAAGGACCTTTGACGATGTCAACATGAATGGAAACTCATTCCCCCCCTAGTTATACCTAGAGAGAGGGAAGTAATCCATAAGGTTGAAATCCACAACCATCAAAGGCCTTGAGTGTTGTTGGTGAACGATTCAGGAGAACCAATAGCTCTCCAATAAGACAAAGACACGACTGAGGGATTTGTCTTGACCAAGGTATAGGATCCCTTGTCCAACACCGTATGACGAGTGTTCTTTCCAATAACCTTTGTGGAGAACTGGAAATCCAATTGATGTGAGAGCCTAGTTTTGAAATCATCAAACTTGAAAGTGATAATGTTGATATTTTCAAGATCCATAGCTCCAAGGGCTATTAACAAATTATTTCGTTGTGTAGGAAATTTTTAGAGTACCTCGAGGGAAAAAATAGTGCAGGGTTCTTGTGCCAAATATTATACTATATTATAGTATTGAGCAGCACATGCATTAGGATTAAGAATGGAATTTCGAAGTGTACTCTTTGCTGGGTGAAGAATTGTATCAAGAATAGGTCTTTCAATATGAAGATAGTTACTTGGAGGAGGGGTGGAAGATAAAGTTTTATCGGATGCAACATCATTAGTTTTCTTTTCTGGAGGGGGGTCATATCTTTGGGATCTTGTATTAAGGTGGATTGTTTCACTCAACATCATTTTTACTTCATTAATGGAATATGAAGAAGGCCCATGCAAGGATTGATGATCAATCAATTGTTTTTGAGTGGGGAAAGGGTCTATAAGAAATATTGGGATGGGTGAGATTTTCAAAAAATTTCTAAATTCCTCTCAATGAGGACACTCTTTAGTGAAATTATCACCTCCACAAATTAGGAAGGGGAAATTTTCCTTTCTCTTGTTCTTAAAATCAGTATCAAGGTTTTGTGTTCTACCTTCTTGTTGGTTATTAGATTTCTTAGATTTGTTTTTACCTTTCTTTTCTTGTCCCAAAGATTCAATGGCTTGAATCGCGTTTACTTCAGAGGGAAGACTAGGAGGGGATGCAATTTTGGGTGGTGGTATGGGGTTACTGGCTGGTGCGATAGGTGGATTTTTCTTTTTGGTATATTAATTTGTTGTTGATTGAGCTTGAACTGAACCAAGAATTGCATCAACAAGTGGTTCAGTTGCAGGTCTTGAAGGATCCGATGTGGGATGAGGTGCGTGAAGAATTAAATTATACAAAGTTCCTGACTGGGAATAAACCAAGTCTAGGTAGTGAGCACGACTAATCGCCTGCTCCTCAGTAACAACACCTCCCATGGCGAAATCTCTAGAAATAGGCGAAGTAAAGATTTTGTAATCCAATCAGTAAGTAATTGATCAAGAATGGGAGCCTTAATAAACCTATGTCTTTGTCTCTGTTCACGTATATGAATGGATATATGGGTGGAGGTAGTTTGGAAAAGCGAGGTTAAGAGGTTTGTACCTGTCTCGTACCAAATTGGTAATTGAAAGTGAGTTAAAATGCCATTGCTAAATCATTAAATTCCAAAAAGGAATGTTGGGGTATCTCTATATACCATTTTGTAGATACTCTGGTGAGGGTTCTCTAAAACAAATGTAGACGGATTGAACCATCCATAAAAGAATCTAACGAGAACCATACATGAAAAGTCATCACATGGTTTTCGGGATCCTCACCAGGTTTACCATAGAATTTAGGTATGTCCAAGGGTAATTTAATCGGAATGGTCGACCATGAGGGATCATAGTGTAGCGGATCATTGATCAATCTGGACAAATCTAGCAGATCTAACGTAGCTAGAAATGGAAACTTTTGATTAGGTTGAGGATATTGATAATACTGGTATGGAATCTACGAATAAGTAGGACCATAAGCAGATTGATAAAAAGGTGTGTATGATGTCCCCATTACTGGTTGGTTAGGTGGTTGATTTCCAAAATATCCACTATAAGGTCTACTAGGCGGTGGGCGACCCTAGGGAGGTGGTCCTCCAGGGGGTGGGCCTCTAGGAGGAGGTGGTGGTGGTGGTCCTCCATAAGGTGGTCCTCCATAAGGTGGTCCTCTAGGTGGTAGTCCTCCAGATGGTGGTCCTCTAAATGGTACACCAATTCCTCTGGATCCTCCAGGTCCCAAAGGTCATCTAGGGGGTCCTCCAGATGGAAGGCCTCTGGGTGGACCTCCCAAACCTCCAATAATATTTACAAAATCTCCTCCATAGGATGGAACATTAGACCAATTAGGTTTCCCCCAAGGGACATACACATTTCTGGCGTAAGGCATTGCAGGGTAAAAAACCCCTGATGGTGCTGGCTGATAAGTTTGATGAACCGTAGGTGGTTGATTCCCAAGATAAGTATATCCCTAAGAAAGCAGAATAATGGTAGGTTGAACCCATGAAGGTCCTCCCTAGCTGGAAGAGGGTACAACTATGTTGGTATTAAGAGGAGCTATATTGACTATTGGCGACCCCGTTGGTAGATTTTTCCCCATACTAGAAATCGTTCCCCCGATAGGTAAAGAAACTTGATGTAGGAATGCCCCCTAGGTGTAGAGACTATCGGGGAAGTGGGAATTGGTGGAGAATTTTGACTAAGCAGGGTGGGAATGGAGGTTTGACCTAGATTTTGAGTAACCAAATTTTGGGCCGATGAACCTGAGACAGGAGCTACTTGAGATAACAAAAAGGAATTATGTCCAGGTGGGGTTGTTCTTGAAATACTGGGAAGATGAGAAGAACTTATTCTCCTTAATTTTTTTCCCATATTACGCAAACACACAATAGATTTCTGGAAATATTATTCATTTGACAGAGCATTTTCAAGGACTTTTCTTAGAGGGGTAAGTATGGATGGATCCAGTTCAGTTTTAGTATTTCCATATTCATAAATGGACTGGCCTAGGGAGGTTTTGTAAAAAGGATCATTTGGGCCAAAATATGCCCCTACAATGTTATAGGTCGAGGGATTAAACACCCAATCCAATGAACTAGGTCGACCTTTCATTGGAAAATAGAAGGCTGTATAAGTAGTAGGAGGCTATTAGACCAAAGGATTATCATAAGTAGAGAATCCTTCCTTAGTTCCAGTAACTGAAGTATTTTCTATGCGGGCATCAACAGAAGCTGAAGTTGTTCCATGGTTTCACCCTCATTTCCTTCCACAATAGGAGGCGAGTCAGGAGGTAAACTTTGCAACCTACAAGAACATCTTGAAAGTTGGTGAGCCATAGTGATGGCTAAGACCTTCTACTCTAGATTTAAAAAGGAAGAAAACACACACAAAGAAACCTACGCAAGGTAAGGCTACAAGCAAACTTAAATGATACGATGGGCTCATGATAGCTATTTCTTCACTAGGATTGGAAATTTATCATAACTCGCGATATACTGTAGGTTCCAATAGTGAAATGTGACAAGGAGGATTGGGACCGTACCCTTTCCTGAACACTTGAATACCTGGACGTCACTTGCATAGTAGCTCCTTGAGTGTTGTTATCGGTGTATTGTTCCAACAAGATGACCTAAAGGATTTTCTCATTTGGTTAAGGTACCTTAGAGGGGTCTCCCAATATACACAAGGTACGTGGGAGCTCAAATTCGTATTAGTGTTGTCTAATGTAGAACCGTTCGAAAGGGGCCCTCCGATATACAATCAAGTACGTGAATTACCTTTCTATATACCTCAAGGGTATGTGAAAGGTCGTTCTATATACTGATGGTACGTGGAGGAACCACACAGCCCCTGGGATGCAGTGCATGCATGAAATGACAGTCCCTATGTTTTAAGACGTTGGAACACGTCTCTATCCTATCACTTAAATTACTATTAAATTTTAGCCTAGGCTACCGTTTATTTTATCCTAATGTTAAGTGAATGTTTGTAGAATGTGTATATCAAGATGCAAATTTAAAATCTATATGTGACGCAACTTTTTCCTTCAATGAAATCTAACTAGAGTTGGGAAGAGACCTTTCTTTCTTTTTTCAAAAGAAATAATTCCATGCTACTTTCAACAACTCAATTTTCAAGATCTAAAAGCAATTCTTCAAACACAAAAAAATATTCACAAATATATGAAAGGATGAAGGGGAGAGAACTTCTAATGCATAACAAAAATCACACTTTCTCAATTGGATCTATAAAGATTCACTTTCATAAGCATTCATACTAATAAGGAGTAATCTTTCCCAAATCACTCATGCAAACAAAATCAATATATCTAACTTCTTTTTGTATTTTTTAATATAACACCATAAAGAGAAAGATCATTTAAAGAAATGAGATTAAATGTAAGGAAGCCACAAATTTTCTTGTCTCATCAACCTATGATCACTTTCAGAGAATGAACCATACAAATCGCACATCCAAAATTGTAATTTCACACCCAACTTTTCACTACAAATCCTTTACTAAAAGGGGGAATTTTTGAATCTGAACTCAATGAATGAGAATTAGACTCTCAAACCATCAGTCACAGTAATCAAACACTAAGTAGATTAATCAACAAAATCAGAGAAAAAATAATAATAAAAAAAATACACTTTCAGGCAGTATGGAACCTACCTCGGTGCACTGTAGAAGGTTTTACCAGAGCACTAGAAGAAGGTCAATGCTTTATGTACAGTAAGAAAAGGCGCCTACATCACTCTGTGTATGCTGAGCAAATGCGGCAAAGGCACTCACTGTCAGGAAGTGAAAGGCACCTGTAGCAAGACAGTGCTCTATGAGATCGGGATAAGTGCACCGATGGATCTACAAGTGGAAAAAAACAGATATATGCATAAGGAACCAAAAATTGGATTGAGTTGGACTATTCAAGAAGAAAAATAAAATTCAAAAGAGGCAATTGACAGAATAAAAAGATGGATCACTCACCTTAATAATCCAAATGAGTGGAGAAAGATAATGGAAATTTTACAAGTGAGAATGTTACCAAAAGCTGTAGATATAACTGGATGTGCTTGAGACTTGACTGGATCTGCCCCAGATATGACTAGATCAATCTATCTCCCGCAGAGTAACCAAATTGTTTTCAAGGAATTATGCAACCAGTGGGAACACTGCTTGTTCCTCTACCCTATATGATACAAGTAAAGAACAAAACACCACAACAAAATATCATTTCCCTAGATGGTTAATTTACTTAAAGAAAAATCACTCTCATACCTCGAATCTGAATGTTTTATCCCTTGTTCTATTTTTCTTCTTGCAATCTCCAATATCTGTAAAGAAAGATCAAAAGACAAGAAAACAATATGAGAGTAACATGATAAATTAACAATCTATGCTACTGATCAAGGAATCTAAGAATAAATAATTGATATTGACACAAATCAAATATGGAAAAGGGGAATACTTTTGTACTGATGAAATAAGAAGGTAAAGCTACAACGAAATCCTTAATGTTTCTAGCTTTGTATTCCACAATGGACTTATGACACTCCAAACTCACACAAATCTCTCTTGCACACGAAGCTCACTCAAACTTGTTTGTATACCAGAATTCAATCCAACAACACAAGGATGCTCTCTTTTGTCTCTCCTTCACTCCCTCTATGAAGGCTTCATTTATAGGAAAAATGAGATGATATTATTTATGGAATGGATAGGAGATGATCCCTATGGGTTAGGAGAGTGAATGCCACCTCTCCCTAGCTAATGGTAACCACTTCCACGATAGATTTCACTGGAAGCTTCTAGAATGTTATTTTTTCTTCTTTTAATCCTATCGGTGCTTTTTGCTCAAAGGGGAAAGGCGTCGATGCTTTTTTCTCAAAGGAGAAAGGCATCGATGCTTTTTCCTCAAAGGGATGAGAATCAATGACACCTAATGTCAATGGAAAAAAGGAGTGGACGCTCTATCATAAGAGGGTAACTGTGTCGATCTTATCAAAGGTGGAAAAAAGTCACCACAAGAATATCTGAACAAGTTCTCTAAAGGGTGCTTAGGAATCAGTTGATATTTTAGGTGCAACACATTTCTCCTTCATAAGTTGGGGATTTGATCTTTCAAAATTCTCCTTGAAGGATGTCTTCATTTTTCTGCCTTTTCTTGCGAGGATAGGCTAAGCCATCACTGGAATAACTGTGATATTCTTATTCTCGGATATCAGGGGTGTAACCTTCTCATCCCTCTTCCTTTGGACTGTTGGTCCTTCTTTTATGATGATAATTTTCTTTGGATTTGTTTGTCAAGTGGGTAGGTTGTCCATGAGGGTTTACTCCTATCAAGTTTCAAAGCAGAACTTCATTTATTGCTTTATGTTATCTTCTTTCATTCATGTTATCATATTTAAAACTCTATAGGTATGCTTGTAGACTCTATATAGTCTTCATTAAATCGAAATTCAGATCCACCACGATTTCTTCTCCTCAAGTTGGTGAATTTAGGTTCCCTTGTCAACTATTATTCTCTTCTGTGTCCATGATTTGGACTACTCTTTATATCTACAATTTTAATAGCTAGTAACAAATAATATGATGTTATTTTACAAAATAAAAAACAAAGTTTTGGAATATTTATGTTTCAGTATGTCTCATAAGGTCTGTAAGTGTTTGAAACTGGGATCTGATACCATTTTTAATGTCCCTAAAATCTATAAAATAAAAAAAATTGTAGGGTCAATAACACTACCAATATCTAAGGGACATCAATTATTAAAATCATAATTGTAAAAGCTTAATTGGAAACAATACCTATGTTCATGTTCTCTTTTTTCTTCTCGTATGTTTTTACCTAGTTTTCTAATTGTGATTATGTTTATTGTCATTCTTTTATATACCAGTGTACTTGTATATTGATTTATTTTATTTGGATTAATGTTTTTCTAATATTTCTTATTTATGTTGGATACTTATTACACTACCTAGTATTTATTTACTAAAAGATGAGGCTAAAAGTTACCTCTGCATCTAAAGGGGAGGAGTGTCTGGATTTTACCTAACAACTCACTCGAAAAGGTAAGGAAATCCTATGGTTTGGGCTTACTTAGTTCTTGTGAACCAATGCACAATGTATCTTTGGTTATTGCAGGTGTTATCTCGTTAATCCTATGCTACATGTGCATAAAATAAAAGGGGAACAAGACCTAGCACCCAGAATATTTCTAAACCCTAAAAACTAAGGGTTTAAGTTGTTTGGTATAAAACTTAACCAAATTAGACAAGAGTAATCTATAGAGGAGGGGATAAAAATATAATATATAGTGGATGCTTAGTTTTCACATTAAATGGAGCCATGTGATGGCTGTATGGATCCTCCATGCTGGCTCAGACTTAAAACCCAAGCTAGGGTTTTGAAGCCATTCTTTTGCATGGTGAAGTCATTGGAAAAGGGAGCGAGCTCCATTGTTGGGGATTTCACTGGAAGAGACATGGTCACAACATTTACAGGTTTGTTCGAAATATTGAACAGGTATGCATTTTTATATGTGGTGTAAAATCTTAAGTTATTTGTTTTTGTAATTGTTTGTAACATACTTCTAATGCATATCTGGTTTTTGTGACAGGTTCAGTGAGCATGGAGTAGCTTGCGATTGTGGGGAGGAGTGGAACATCGAGCCACCATATCGTAAGCCCATGTACATGGTCCCTTATCCATATGTTTGGTCATATGCGGTTGGATACGTTTATTGTAACATCCCCGTTTTGACCCTATTTGCATGATGTATATAATGTAATTAATCATGGTGAGGAGCTAAAGGCAAAATCCCCACCATCGATTTGGTTGTGTATGTTTCATCAATAGGGATAGTTGCCGATGGTATATCGTGCTATCCGGCACATTATAGTTTGGCATCATGTAAATACGCACATCAATTAAACTAAACCTACAGCCAGCTATGACGGTGCAACGTTAAAATGAAAAGGGCACGATTCCAAAGGATAAGGGGGGGAAATGATGAACCTTGAGTCATGGGGGAAAAAGCTACATGTCATCACCCTATCTATTTTTCCCACCATCCCTTGTCTCATCCAACCACATTTTTAATGTTCTGCTGAGTTGTTGATTCATTTATTGCTGGAAGTGGAGGGTGGCAAGACTGTCAGTCTTTGCCACATGCTCACTCCACCAGTCCTCTCTCCACCTTCACGTGGGTAAGGGAACCCTCACTACGCACTCTCTAGGAGGTATTTTGGGGTTCACTCTCACACAAGGGATGCGCATAGGGGGGCGGTTAAGCTACCTCATGCATGGAGTCGGTGTTTTTTCCTCCACCATTTCCGGACTGTGAAGAATCGCTGTGGGTTTCCTTTGTTGCTGATGGACTGTTGTTTTCCATATTTGTTGGCCGCGTTCTTTCCCCTCATGCACAGATTGATGGAGAATCGGTTCTTTCCCAATTTCTGTCGGTGTAACTTTCTTCAGTGTCTGCGTTGACGAGTTGTGTGCTGTGGCTTTAGATGTTGGACGGTTGTTGCCTTCCACATCCGTTGGTTGAGTCCTCCCATGTCTATGCTGGGAGTTCTACTTTTTCCCCAACTGTGGACTGTGTAAGGTTCTCATTGTTTCCTCATCAGATTGTGGTGTACGTTTATGTCCTTCTTTTTCCCAAGATTGAGAATCAGACTTCTCCCCTATTTTGAGCCTGTGTAAGGATGCCATAGTTTTCATTGTGAGTTTAGGTTGTCGATTCACCCTGGTTTTGGGTTGCTTCTTGGTTGTTGAGGTAGCGGACATCTTTTGGGGATTGTTGCTGAGTTGTTTTGGCCATGCTAGGGCCAAGAACAACTCAGGAGTGTGGTCGGAATTGAATTGTGTTTCGCCTTTTGTTTGGGATTGTCACCCGGTTGTCTTTGCCTTCTTCACAGAGCTGTGAATGGATTGTTTTGCTACGGTATGCAGTGGTTGGTCTTCGGACTGTTGAGAGTGGGATTAGAGGCTGCGTATGCTTGAGAAGACTGGTGTTGACGCCACCAGCTTAGCATTTATCCTTTCCTAGCTCCTTGATGACCTGGTAAACCCCACTATGTGTGGGTTTGGCTGATTGTGTACCTTGGCTATGTGGAAGCTTGCATTGACCCTTATTCCTTGAGGAATCATGCCTAGCTCAGGGGTGGCAGTGTTGCTGAGAGATTGATGAGCACGTTGGCCTATGGTTGGGTGGAACGTTGCAGTGACGTAGCTGGTTGTGGGGCAAGTTCTTCATTAAAAGATAAGTACTCTTGACTATTCCATCTCTGCAATTATATCTACTGTTTCATGAGAAATGATGAACATGTTGAATGCTGGAATGTATATGTTTACTTCTGTTAAATGTTGAGTAACTATGTATCCTTGTATGTTATATGCATCTTAGTATGTATTATGTTAAGCTTTTTAATATCAGCATTTATCCATGTTCGTGTTCATGGGGTTGTTTTCCCATTTGTTTGGTGTTAGTAGCATCCTCTTCGTCGGTTGGAGGGTCGGGGACGTTACATTTATGGGGATTATTTGTCTGTAAAATGAAATTTAAAGGATTCCATTTGGAAATGCCACGGTTTGGGAAAATGAAATGAAGCTCAAACTATTCGTGGGTTTGTGTTTTTTTTTATTATGCCTCGCTCGGGCATTTGCAATGTGGTAATGACTGTGGATGATTTTTTCTATTTAAATAAAACATTTTGTTTGGATTTTCATGGTGGATTTGTTGTTCTATGTTCCTATACTCTTCTTTGGTTTAATTTATGAAAATCATAGTAAGTTTTAAAGTCTTTGAAAGTTTTGATGGAGAGAATGAATACTCCGTAATAGATTTTTAGCTGGTAAAAAGAAGTTGTAAATCATTACTCTGTTAAAACACTCTGTGTTTAATTTTAAAGATGAAATTGTGATCTCTGTAATTGGTTTTAAACTATGCATTTAATCTATGTCTTTTTATTTGAAGCTATGTGTGTACAAGAGCGTGTCTGGAATAATATAGTTTTATTACTTAATTTTAGTTCGTGAAATACGTTTTCGGAAGCACTGTGTTTAAATTAATACGTAGGTTCTGAGATCTGAGTGCCATTCCTAGCAATGGCACTATGGTAATGTTGCACGTAAATATTGCTTGGGTGTGGATAATTTTTAGGTCTATTCCCACAATATGTATTTTATGAAATGTTAATGTGGTTTGGTAGAATCTTAATTGCTGATTTATAATTGTTGTTACGAAATGGTTATTTCACTTCTGTATCGTAGCAAAGGGGCAAAGACCTAGCTATTTTCTTTATTTAAATTTTGATGTCATTTAAGGATAGTTATAATGCCATTGTTGGTCATCTGACCCTATTATTTCGATGGTGGTTTTATTATAATGGTAACCTAGCTTGCTTATCTTGGAATGGTTGATATAATTGTATTTATTTCTTTTAGAAACTTAGGTAGAGTTACAACCAATGTTTATGGGATTCGATGTTGGATTTATTGCTATTTTAATTATTTCATTTAAATGACTTATGTGATCCCAGTAAATATTTATGGTATTTTGATGGTTAATTTAGGTATGCATGATTGTATTCTAGCCAACGCTTAAGAGGTTTCGCTAATGGGTGGAAGGGTGTCATTATACCATGTTTTTTTTTTAATTAATAGGTTATGTTTAACAGTTTAAACTCTTTATAGTTTTACACATGCTAGAAATCCAATCCTATAGAATTTCGATGGTTTAGTGTTTGATGGTTATTTTAATTTATTTACTGTGGCTTGGTAATTATTATGTCAACGTTGGGCTAAGTATTATATGCCATCGTTAGAATATTGGCCTATCCTTTTTACAGGATGGCTGGCAATTTTCTCTTTGTGGGATTCAATAATGGGTTAATATCGTGATACTTATTTTTCTTAATTGGATGATTGTTTATTTGATTTAGGGGAGCATCCATGGAGGTGGGTTACAATTTTTGGCAAGGCAAATTTTCCAAAAACAAAAAAACGTACCTCGATCGATATTTTATTAAACCCTCGATCAAGGTCTTAACAGCTTGATCGAGGTCTTAATAGCTTGATCGAGGGTTTGTAAAATTCTCGATCGAGGTCATGTCAAATGCTCGATCGATGGTTAAAGAATACCTCGATCGATCATCTCTAATCCCCTATAAATAGGCAACAAACCCATCATTTAATTCACTTCGTTTGTTGGATATGGGTCATAGAGTAATTGGGTTATATATGTGATTAATCACATCTATGACTCTAATCAATCACATCTATAAATGCAATTACTCTACGACTAATATTTAACATAAAATCTAGGGGAAGTGACAATAGTAATGCTTCCACAAGTATCATTCTTCTAGTAGAAATTATGTTTTATTAAATTTTATTATCATATAATTCTATATTTGATTTTAATTATATTTGAATACCTTGTTCCCATGAAAAATACAATATTTTAAAAACTTTGATTAAAGAAATTTTTGGGTGTCCATATTTGTGTTTTCAAAGTCATATGACATAATTGTAGTTTTTTAAAATTAAAAAATATATACAAAGGAACAAAGTATTTTTAGTATTTAAAACCTTTCACTACATTTCTGTAATATATTTGATTTTAATTATATTTGAATACCTTGTTCCCATGAACAATACAATATTTTAAAAACTTTGATTAAATAAATTTTTTGGTGTCCATCTTCGTGTTTTCAAAGTCATATGACATAATTGTAGTTTTTTAAAATTAAAAACTATATACGAAGGAACAAAGTATTTTTAGTATTTAAAACCTTTCACTACATTTCTATAACTCTAATTCTAATCTTCAATTCCCGCCCCCCACTACTGCTTCATTCCAGTCCTATTTTATGTTTTGAAGTAGTTTAATGAAAATTAAAAAGCTTTTAACAATCCATTTCTCAAACCCTTGGCCCCATGGTGGTTTGTACCAAGGAATTCTGGTTTCCAGGTAAAATGACGAAAGTTCTATTGGTAGAATAAGTTGGCAATGTCATGATTGTTTTTTTGTTTAAATTTCTAAGAAATTTATTATTTGTAGAGTTGGCCAATTCAAATGATGTTGAAATTCCTTACGTCCCAGAACCTTGATCAAGGGTTTACGAAACCCTGGATCGAAGTTTTAATAAACCCTCGATCGAGGTTCTGTTAAGAGCTCAATCGAGGTATTTGAATAGCTCAATCAAGCTCCAGAACTTGATCGAGGGCCTAAAAAACTTAGAATTATCCCTCTTACAGGAAAATCAATGTTTCTCTATGTCTTCTACGGGTGTAAACCCTGCCATTCATGGAACACAACTTAGCAGAGTTCATACTGATAGATTCATCACTGAATCCTCTATCCATTGAGGTATCATGCATGTGTTTTGGCATTCATATGTCTTTTTTTTAATTAGTTCTAAAACTTACACTTAGAAAACCTAACAACAACTTTGAAGCAGCTTAAAGAAAAATCCGCAGTGTAAAAAATAGACATCGAAAAATTTCGTAAAAATGCACAACCGACACATCGACACGTCCTCTTCAAAAGGGTATATTTGGTTTTTCAATTTTTGAAAACACTGAAAAAAAACTTGGGATGGACACACATGTGTATAAAATGATGCTAAAATCAGATGTGGTCACTTTTGAAAAATAATAAATAGTTGTATATTGCGAAATAAATTAACAAAAAAATATGCAGACCACAGTTCATTTTGTGTAGATCATGCTCATATATTTTTTTTAATTATTAATGTAATATTGAATTATTGGGGTTGGACACGAGCCACTTATTAACTTCTTCAAATTTTTAAGGTCACACAGTTCACTAAATGCAAAATTTCATAGATTAAATGACATCGAAATATTAAAAAAAAATATCGCTGGGAAGCCAACATAATATTCTACATTTTTTTTTTACTGCAAGTCGAAATTCACATGGCATATATGCGTTTCGAGGGCTTCTATCTAGCACATGAGTAAAAAATCACGTTTCCGTTGCCAAATTTGGCCAAAAAGTGTTACCCACCTTCATGGAATCACCCTCAGTTCTTTTAATGCTTTAAGAAATGAATGATGTGATATTTTATGTGGTAAATTAGTGGTTCTGGAATGTTGACAATGTTTTGAGATTGGATTCCAAGGGACTTGATCTCTGGTCCGTGAATCTATTTAAAAGTTGTCTTGTCCAATGTTAATTGATAGTTTGTTTAATGGATAATTTAGTTATCACTTTTGTTATAGTTGTGAGCCCTTGCAAATTTTTTGTAATATTATACTTAAGGGTTTTGGTTTTAATTTGAGTTTATAATTCTTCCTGAGGAATTTGTACAGGTTTTGTGTTTATATTCTATATATAATAACTGTTTTGCTGCTGTTTGGAAATCAGGATCTATATTCTTAAAAATGCTTGGTTTGGAAAATGCTCTCCATTCCCATCTAGGATTAATAATCAAATCCCTAAGCCTTCTCTTGGATTTTTTCTTATAGGTAATTTTTTGGAAAATGTAATATCCCCCGATCTATAAACATTATTTGTAATATTAAACCTCGAGTGTAGTTTTTAATGAGTTTTGCTAATTGCAGAATCTGTCCAAATGGTCCCTGGAGGATAGTTGTAACCAATACTGTTGGAGCAGGGCCCCGCAACTATAGGAAAAGCTGTTATATCGGGACGAGGAAGTCAAAGGAAATAGTACCTGAGCAGCCGAAAACAGAGAGCTCAACCACTGCACTTAAGGCAACGATGAAGACAGGAGGGCTCAGCTACCCTCATAAAGAGAAAGGGAGTAGCAGGCCGAGGTATTGAAGAGAAAGGACAGTAGGAAGCGGCGCCCATACCCACGATCAGCGCCGGGAAGCGTGGAAGACTGCAGAAAGCTGTGGTTTGATGGAAAGCGGCAGCTCAAAGTACAGATAGGCCGACTTTCATAGTTAGGGTTTTGGGTTACTGTTGGGAAAGGCCCATAGTTTTGCAATGGCGAGACCTTCGGGCCACCTATAAAAGCATGTATCTTGTATTGTAAAAGGTTGGCTATTCAGAAAATTAACTAGTCAGAGAGTTAGTTAGTCTGTTAGCTCATAGTCATTTTGTATTGTAAAAGGGTCGAGCTCTGGTTCTATTATTCAGTCTGTAGTTATCTTACTGTAACCAGTAGCTGGCTCCTAGAGCATGAATGTAACAATCCACAGGGATTGAGAGAGAGAGAGAGAGAGAGAGAGGAAGAGTATATTGTAAGAAGGTAGTATAGATGGAGAATAGATCTAAGAGAGAAGGACTCCCGGCAGTGTGCGCAGAGTTACCCATAAGATCTCAAGATGCACACTAGGTTGCAGTGGAACTGTGTTTACTCTCTCAAGATATAATATAAAAACTAGTTCCTGTGGACGTAGCTTCCTTCTTGGGAGGTGAACCACGTAAAATCAGTGTGTTGTGCGACTGTTTCATGTGATTGTGCTTTACTTAGTTGCTATCTATTATCTGTTACATGAATGTTGTATATCAGTTAATGAATGAACGTATGTTATCATTTATTTTACCGTAACATGGAAGGTTAATCGTGAGTTGAATATATCAAGTATTCTATATATGAGTTTATCAGTGCTTGATTCATGACAGTAACAGTTACAGTGTTAAGTGATTCCTGCATAGTTAGTCCAGCAAGCTGAGTATAGTTGATGTTAAGTGTGTTGAACTGTAGAAGTTTATGTAATACCCCAGTTTTAATCCCCGATTGCATTAAAATAAATAGGATACATATGTTGTAAATAATCTTGGTGCGGAGCTCAAGGCCAAGGCCCCACCATGGATTTGGTCATGTTGTGTTTTTTATTAGGAATGGTCACCGATGGTATATCAGGACATGCGACATATATTTAATTATGGCATCATGTAAACACGCATTTTAATTAAACAACTCAACCAGCTATGTTCGCAACAACTAAATTGAGAAAGGGCATGATTCCAAAGGATAAGGAAAAGGTGGGGGATGTGGAACATTGAGTCATGAGGAAAAAGTCTATGTGTCACCACCTCCCTTGGCTAATTTTTTTTTTGTTAGCTGAGGCAGCAATTGGCTGGCAAGCAGACCACTACCACGCCACACTTGCTCTCCTCTCCATGACATGGGAACCGTTTCTTCCCCACTCCCTCGGATCTTGGCCATTCGTCTTCCTCATGCAGGATGGGGGAGTAAAACGTTTTACCAACCATTGTGTGGGGGTTCGCCCTCTCTCTCTTGCGCGCTGATTGTCAGTCTGTAATTCATTTTTCTTCCATCCACACAGAGAACCAACTTTTTCCTCCACGCATTGGACTGTGTATTGTTTTCGTTCACCATTCGGATCGCAGTGGAAATTATTGGGATTGCTTTTCCATGAATTGATGGAATCGGGGGTGATTCTTCCTATGAATCCGTGTTGAGCTGTGTATGTTGGCCATGAATTTTGATCATTTTCCGATCTGTGTAAGTTTCCCAGCGAAAGTATTGAAGGTTGGATCGTTGTGGGTTCATCGGATTGGTCCCTAGACTATTTTTGGGTTGGTGAATGATGGCTTGAGATGCTTGACAAACCTGGTGGAATGAGAACCACATGGACAGAACTATTGATATGGATTTCTTCTCCACAACCCCTGAAGAGCACTGGAGGGAAGATCAGGGTCTGAGGGAATGTGTTGCAGAGAAGGGGCTGACTTCCTTGTGTTGGGTGTGTGTGGGTGTCCTAGAATCCAGGCTGGTTCTGGTGTTGGTGTCTGCAGCTCTTCAGTGAGCTCACCAGCTTAGCATTAGCCTTTTCCCAGCTCCTATTCACCTGATAAACCCAATTGTGTTGGCTTGGATGAACTGTGTACCCTTGTTGTGTTGTTATTCCTTGCTATGTGTAAGCCTGTTAGTTCCTTATTCCTTGGGGAGTCATGCCTGGCTCGGGGGTGGCAGTATTGCTGAAAGATCTAGGAGCATGATAGCCTATGGTTTGGTGGAATGTTGCAGCGACATAGCTGCTTGAGGAAATATTTCTTTATAAAGATAAGTAATCTTCTCTATTTTACTTCTGCAATCCTATTTACTGTTAATGATCATGATGAACATGTTGAATGCTTGTATGAATGTATGTTACTTCCGATGTGTATGATAAATAATCATGTATGCATGTTTTAGTTCAAGCATTTTATTTCAGCATTTCAACAATGATAATGAATGTACACGTTCATGGGGCTATATGCCCAAATGTTTTGGTGTGTAGTAGCGTCCTCTTCACCGGTCAGAGGGTCGGGGACGTTACAGCGTGGTATCAGAGCTCATGTTGCAGCATGGGCCTGAATGGACCACCAAGATGCAGTGACAGAAGTTGGATTGCTTTCTGCCCAGCAAGGATCAAAATTTGATGACAGCAAACTCCTAAAAATTGCCTAAGTGTTGACAGTCGAAACACTTAGTGGTTCAGAATTCCGACGTAGTGGAAGGGTTAGTGGAAGAGACTTCCACTGTAGCAGAAGAGCTAGCAGAAGCACGCCCAACGGAGGATGTTTGGAGGGAAAATTTGAAAAATTTGGCTAAGTGTTGAAACCGTCGGCTATCGAAAGAAATTAGTTGTTCTTCCATCTGCCGTTGCGGAAGTCAAAGTCACTAGACTTCCGACGAGAAAGGACTTTCGATGCCATTCAAAGTAAGTTCATCGATCGAAAGGAGATAGTAGTTCGAGTGTCCGCCGTTGCGGATGGAGCAACGACTAGGCGTCCGACAAGAAAGACCTCCGACTACCGACGCCGCAAGAAAATTAAGTCGAAAAATTTTCTAAGTAAAGAAGCTCATCGGCCAATCGGAAGCAGAAAGTGGTTGAGCGCTTGCCGTTGCGGAAATTAAAACCACTAGCCTGCCGATGAGGAAATACTACCGCCAGAAGAAGATAGCGGTTCGAGCGTCCACCGTTGCAGAAGACAAAAACACTAAGTCTTCCGATGAGAAATACCATCGACGTCAAAAGTTCAAGATTTTTCTAAGTAAAGAGTGGCCATCGAAAGAAGTTAAGTGTTATGTGTGCCGCTGTTTCGGAAACCAAAAGCACTAACCTTCCGAAGGGTTAGAGGATCCGATTTCCAAGGTACAGCAGAGGAATTAGTTGTTTCGAGAGCCGATTCAGCAGAGGAATTAGTTGTTTCGAGAGCTGATTTAGCGGAGGAATTAGTTGTTTCGAGAGTCGATTCAATAGAAAGATCAGTTGGGATGAGACCCGATTTTGCACAGGGAAAATTTGAGTTTTCAGTGGGATTTTTCCAGCAAATTTTGACTGTTATTCATTGCGATTTTCAGTTGTTTTTCAATGAATTTGCAGGGATAAAAAGGAGAAAAGTAGCAGTGTTTTCATGTGCCAGATTGCGTGAAAATTAAATATTTACAAAAAAAAAAACGAGGGCGCTGCCCTCGACCCGCCCTGGGGGAAAGCCCCCTTAACCCCCATCGTCCCCCTCAGATAGACGTTCTTTGATGAAGGAAATCTTGTGTTTGGGAAAATTTGTTATTTTATGATTTTTTTTCCAAGAAAAAGGTAAGTAGTTTGATTTATATTAATACTATGCATCTAATAGTTTGCTACTAACACATTGCAGAACTATAGATAAATTCCAAGAGTAGTACTCCAGAAAGAACAGTGTGGTAAAGCCAGAGGTGGTTCAGCCATGAGAACCCAGGATGGGTATGATGCTCAGGATTCTTATGAGCACGCAGAAGATGCCATGGGAGAAAATGTCCGTAATAGGAATGATGACATTGAGTCCAATGGAAGGAGATTCCAAGAGACATCATCATATGTTGCAGCCACCATGAGAAGCTTAATAAAATCCCAGGAAGAGCAGCATCAGTTGAATGGTTCCATATTGGAAAGTTTGACAAACTTGCAGAAAAAGATAGATTCTGGACGAGGTACATCAAAAGGTAGTAAGAGCAGCACTAGGAGAAGGAGAAGGACTTCCAGTGGATCGTCTGACTTCGAAGAATCCAGTGGAGATACAAGCTCCTCTCCTCATAAAAGGAAAAGAAGAAGACACCTTAAGGATCGCTCTCGATATGAGTTTAGGAAATCTAAACCTCCTACATTTGATGGTGAGATAAATACTGGACAAGAGGCTGAAGCTTGGCTTCTTGGGATAAAGAATTACTTTCAGGTGCGGGATTATTCAGGAAACATGAAGGCATGAGTTTCCATATTCAATTTGAATGAAAGGACATCCATTTGGTGGGAACACTTCAAGCAAGTAAAGAGGATCAGTGAAAGGAGACTTAAGTGGAAATAGTTCAAGAAGTATTTCAAGCAAAAATACCTCTCTGACCGGTATTATGAAGACAAGATTAAGGAGTTCCATGAGCTGATATTGGGACAGCAAACCATGGATGAATATGCAAATAAGTTTTTGGAGCTGTTGAGGTATGTCCGGTATATTAGAGATGAAAAAGTGAAGTTCCAACGGTTCCTAAGTGGATTGCCTCAAGCTTACAAATATAGAATTGAGTTCTATGAGCCGAGAAATCTCGAGGAAGCAATAAGAAAAGCTAGGTATTGTTATGAGCAAAGCAAAGGTAAACCTGTTTACCATAAGGCATGGAAGGACAAGAAGAATGAAAAGTTGGACCAACGAAAGAAAGGTTTCAAACCTTCTAGATTCAAGAATCAGCAGAAGCAGGCCTCCCAAGCTGCGAGTGATCCAGTTGGAGTGACAAGTGGAAAGCCTAAAGAACCACATCCGAATAAAGGTCCACTCAAATGCTGGAAATGTGAAGGACCTCACTTGCATAGAAATTGTCCACTCGAGAATGAGAGTGCAAGACCAGCTTATAACGTTCAAGAAGCAAAAACAGTGGGTCAAGTAGCAAGGGCAGTCCCTAGGATTTATGTAGCGCTAGAGGACCGCCAGGCAGATCACCAATCAACTGTGGTTGAAGTAGCAGGTAAGATTGTTGAGCAATATGTTTCTATTTTGATTGACCCTGGTTCTACGCATAGTTACATTACCCCTAGAGTAGTGGACATTTGTGCTTTTAAGAAGGTAAAGCATAGGAAGTCTTGGTTAGTTCAGCTAGCCACTGGAACTAAGAGAAAGGTCAGTGAAGTGGTAGAGAAATGTCCATTGGTCATGGATGGGTTGATCACTTGTGTAGATCTGAATGTTCTACCGCTTGGTTCCCATGATGTTCTCATTGGGATGGATTGGTTAGAATCTCACAAGGTGAAGCTTGACTGTTACAATAAGACTTTCAAATGCATGAATGAAGATGGGAACCTAGAAGTTGTGAGAGGCATTCCAAAGGTGATTTCAGTACGACAGGTTTCAGCAATGCAGTTAAAGAAGTTCTGTAGGAAGGATTGCCAATTGTATGCAACTCATATTTTGGAGACATCAAGAGATGAAGCTCCTAGGTTGGAGGACTATCAGGTGTTACAGGAATTCAGGGATGTGTTTCCTGATGAGATTCTACGGCTTCCTCCAAAGAGGGACATTGATTTCACTATTGAACTTGTGCCAAGATCAGGACCAGTGTCCAAGGCACCCTACAGAATGAGTACACCGGAGATGTTAGATTTGAAGATGCAACTGCAAGAGTTGTTGGAAAAGAAGTATATCCGATCGAGTGTATCCCCTTGGGGAGCACCAGTTCTATTTGTAAAGAAGAAAGATGGTACACTCAGGTTGTGTATTGATTACAGACAATTGAACAAGGTTACTGTGAAGAATAAGTATCCTTTGCCTAGGATTGATGACCTATTTGATCAAATGAGATGAGCAAAGGTATTTTCCAAGATTGGCTTGAGGATTGGTTACCATCAGGTAAGAATCAAGGATGAAGACATTCATAAGACAGCCTTCAGGACAAGGTATGGGCATTATGAGTTTGTAGTGGTACCATTTGGGCTCACAAATGCACCAGCTACATTTATGTTCCTTATGAATAGTGTCTTCAGCAATTATTTGGACAAGTTTGTTCTTGTTTTCCTTGATGACATTCTTGTTTACTCTAAGAATGAGGAAGAACATGAAGAGCATTTGAGATTGACATTGCAATTGCTCAGGGAGCACCAGTTGTATGTGAAACTGAGCAAGTGCGACTTCTATAGAGATAGGATTCAGTTTTTGGGTCACATTATCTCAAAGGAGGGTATATCTGTGGACCTTGAAAAGATTGAAACTATTATGAATTGGCCTACTCGAAGAAATGTGACAGATGTAAGATCTTTTATGGGACTTGTAGGATACTACCGGAGGTTCATTGAGGGATTCTCCAAAGTTGCACATGCCATCACTTCTTTGCAAAAGAAGGGGATGAAGTTCGAATGGACATCGAGGTGTGAAGAAAGCTTCCATAGGTTGAAGAGTCTTCTCACTAGTGCACCAGTACTGAAGGTTGCAGATCCAGAGAAATATTTTGTAGTGTGTACCGATGCATGTGGACAAGGGCTTGGAGGAGTCCTTATGCAAGATAACCACATGATATGTTATGAGTCAAGAAAGCTAAAGGAGCATGAGAAGAACTATGCCACTCATGATCTAGAGCTTCCAGCCATAGTACATACTGTCAAGATGTGGAGCCATTACTTGATGGGTAGGAGATGTGAGCTCAGAACAGATCACTGTGGAGTGAAGTATTTGTTTGATCAGCCTACTTTGAATGCTAGGCAAGCAAGATGGCTGGAGTTTTTATGTGAGTTTGATTTTGAAATCAAGCACATAAAAGGGAAATAGAATAAGGTAGCTGATGCACTCAGCAGGAATGTACAGGAAATGCATGTGGCGTCCCTTAGTATTTTCCAATCAGATTTGAGGCAGCAGATTGTTAGTCATGCTGCTGGAGATGAATTCTATGAACAGGTAAAAGACAAACTGCAGTAGCAAAGTCTTGAGAAGAGGTATGAGGGATATGAATTGGAAGAAGATGGACTTCTAACTTTTAAAGGTAGAATTTATATTCCACATGTAGCAGATTTGAGGATAATTGTTATGGATGAAATCCATCAAGCTCTATATTCTGGTCACCCAGGATATCAAAAGACAATTGCTACAGCTAGAAAGTAGTACTTTTGGCCAGGTATGAAAAAGGACATGGCTGAATACATTTCAAGGTGCATGAAATGTCAGCAGGTAAAGGGGGAGCATCAACATCCAGCAGGTTTGTTGCAGCCTTTGTCAGTTCCGGAATGGAAATGGGAAGTTATTTCCATGGATTTTATTACAGGATTGCCAATGACTTGGAGACAACATGATTCTATCATGGTTGTGGTAGACAAGTTGACTAAGGTAGCACATTTTATACCAGTGAAGTCTACGCACAAGACTGATGACATTGCAAAGATCTTTATGAAGGATATTTTTAAATTGCATGGATTACCTAAGCCAATAGTTTCTGACAGAGATGTCAAGTTCACTTCCAAATTTTGGAAGGGGTTGTTTGCAGATTTGGGTACAAAGTTAAACTTCAGCACTACATACCATCCTCAAATAGATGGGCAGACAGAGAGAGTTAATCAGGTGCTTGAAGGCATGCTTCGCATGTATGTGATGGACAAACCAACCAAGTGGGAAGATTACTTGCACTTGGTAGAGTTTGCTTATAACAATGGATAGCAAGCATCCTTGGGGATGAGTCCGTATGAAGCTTTGTATGGAAGACGGTGTAGGACACCAGTGACTTGGGACAACCCGGTAAACAGAATTGTGCTTGGACCAGAATTGCTCAAGGAAATGGAGCAAGAAGTTGTAAAGATTAGGTAGAATCTAAAAGCAGCACAGGACCGACAGAAAAGCTATGCAGATAAGCATAGGGTGAACAGGGAGTTCAGTGTTGGGGATCATGTTTACCTCAGAGTGAGGGCAAAGAAAAGTTCCTTGAAGCTTGGAAGTTGTGCCAAGTTGTCACCTAGATATTGTGGGCCATTTGAAGTACTTGAGAGGATAGGGCATGTTGCATATAAACTTACATTTCCTGCTAATACTAGAGCTCATAATGTTTTTCATGTTTCTTTGTTTAAGAAATATGTACATGATCCTAACCATGTGATAAATTGGGATGTGATTCAAGTGGAACCCGAGGGAGAATTCCAAATCGAGCCAATGTGCATCCTCAACAGGAAGGTCACAATGCTCCAGAACTGAGCCATAGGGCAGGTAAAGGTGCAGTGGGAGAATTACGAACCTGAAGAGGCTACGTGGGAGTTGGAGGATGCCATGCGATTAGCACATCCATTTTTGTTCAATCCTGCAGAACACTGAGGCAGTAACAATGTAGCATTTTGTTCAAATTTTGTAAAGCACTCACGACAGTGCTATTTAAGGGGGAGGGGAATGTAATACCCTGGTTTTAATCCCCGCTTGCATTAAAATAAATAGGATACATATGTTGTAAATAATCTTGGTGTGGAGCTCAAGGCCAAGGCCCCACCATGGATTTGGTGATGTTGTGTTTTTTATTAGGAATGGTCACCGATGGTATATTGGGACATGCGGCATATATTTAATTATGGCATCATGTAAACACACTTTTTAATTAAACAACTCAACCAGCTATGTTCACAGCAACTAAATTGAGAAAGGGCATGATTCCAAAGGATAAGGAAAAGGGGGGGGGGATGTGGAACATTGAGTCACGAGGAAAAATTCTATGTGTCGCCGCCTCCCTTGGTTAATTTTCCATTTGTTAGCTGAGGCAGCGATTGGTTGGCAAGCAGACCACTACCATGCCACGCTTGCTCTCCTCTCCACGACGTGGGAACCGTTTCTTCCCCACTCCCTCGGATCTTGGCCATTCGTCTTCCTCATGCAGGACAGGGGAGTAAAACGTTTTACCAATCGTTGTGTGGGGGTTCGCCCTCTCTCTCTCTTGCGCTGATTACCGGTCTGTAATTCACTTTTCTTCCATCCACACAGAGAACCGACTTTTGCCTCCACGCATTGGACTGTGTACTGTTTTCGTTCACCATTCAGATTGCAGTGGAAATTATTGGGATTTCTTTTCCATGAATTGATGGAATCGGGGGTGATTCTTCCTATGAATCCGCGTTGAGCTGTGTATGTTGGCCGTGACTTTTGATCATTTTCCAATCTGTGTAAGTTTCCCAGTGAAAGTATTGAAGTTTGGATCGATGTGGGTTCATCAGATTGGTCCCTGGACTATTTTTGGGTTGGTGAATAATGGCTTAAGATGCTTGACAAACCTGGTGGAATGAGAACCACACAGATAGAGCTATTGAGTTGGATTTCTTCTCCACAACCCCTAAAGAGCATTGGAGGGAAGATCAGGGTCTGAGGGACTACGTTGCAGAGAAGGGGCTGACTTCCTTGTGTTGGGTGTGTGTGGGTGTCCTAGAATCCAAGCTGGTTCTGGTGTTGGTGTCTGCAGCTCTTCAGTGATCCCACCAGCTTAGCATTAGCCTTTCCCCAGCTCCTGTTCACCTGATAAACCCAATTGTGTTGGATTGGATGAACTGTGTACCCTTGTTGTGTTGTTATTCCTTGCTATGTGTAAGCCTGTTAGTTCCTTATTCCTTGGGGATTCATGCCCGGCTCGGGGGTGGCAGCATTGCTAAAAGATCTAGGAGCGTGCTAGCCTATGGTTGGGTGGAACGTTGCAGCGACATAGCTGGTTGTGGAACAATTTCTTTATAAATATAAGTAATCTTCTCTATTTTACTTCGGCAATCCTATTTACTGTTAATGATCATGATGAACATGTTGAATGCTTCTATGAATGTATGTTACTTCTGCTATGTATGATAAATAATCCTGTATGCATGTTTTAGTTCAAGCATTTTATTTCATCATTTCAACAATGATAATGAATGTACATGTTCATGGGGCTAGATGCCCAAATGTTTTGGTGTGTAGTAGCGTCCTCTTCGCCAGTCGGAGGGTCGGGGATGTTACAGTTTAAGTAAGGTTGTTTAACACCCTGTTGAAGGCTAATTGAGCTATTATACCTAGAGAGAAAACCCTTAGACCTTGCAGGTTGTTGGGCATATTAAGTATTTCCATAGGAGATATCGCGGCGTAGAAAGGTGATATCGCACTGTCAGAGGAGCTGCAGTGTGAGGTATCACAAGATAAGAGTTGAGCAGAGGAGATAGTTTGCGCATCGTCCTAGAAGCTGCAGTGCGCTAAGAGCCAGTCCTCTAGTGGATTTAGCTAGGAGGAGAGAAACAGCCCCTCGCAGAGAGGTCCTGCTGGATAAGAAGAGACAAGAACCACTAGGATGCTATAGAACCCGGTTGAGGACACTTGAGTCTTCATCCAACCCATCCAAGATCACTTCAGGTGAGACTTCAGGTCATTCTGCGGCCTGTTGCCGAAAGGGCCAGTGAGCTAGGGGTTTGTTGGTACATTAAAGTAAACCCGGGTCTGCCCAGTCATAACCAACTAATACATTTTTCCCTAAACAAAATTATGAATGAAAGGAACAACCATGTTAAAATACGAGACTATGCATGCAAGATGGGGAGACATATAATAGTAAACCTCAGGGAAGTACGCCATGCACTAGAACGCCTTAATGGTGCCTGACAGATGCTAGAGAAAATCAAGATGTAGTGGTTGACGAGGATTCCTTGGGGAATGGAATATCGCTACATGGTAATACCTAGGAGACCAAAGTATAAGAGAGCATATGCTAGGAGGAAAGATGATGCTGAGTATGTTGGAAAGAATTGAACTCTTTTTGTGTGAGCACTCGGTGTTAGGAAATAGTTGAGGGAAATACTTGTTGTGTGAGCACTTTGTGTTAGGAAAAGGATTTCTACCTGGAATACTGAACTAAGGATTGTTTTCTCCACTCTTGGCACACATAGTTTAGCTTAAGGGGTGATTGAGGACATAGAAGATCTATGCCTAATATATGGTTGGAGGGAACGTGGTTATTCCCTTTCATTGCGGCTCACTTGAAAATAGGTTTGATTACTAGGTTTATGTTCTACAAATCTATAGATCCCAGGGTATATTTTTACATGACAAAATGTGTGTTTCAATGTTTATGAAATGATAAATACCATTGTTAGGTTTATTGATGAAAGTGTTGGTTATGAGTTGGTATGTACTCATGCGTTGTTCTGAATGACTATGATTTGCATTTGGTAATATGGTTGTTCAAATGGTATATTATCGTCTCTAGAAAGAGTTACTTGGATGTTGTATGATTCCTTCATTAACGCCCAGTGTAAGAGATCCCATTAGGGAATCCAATATGCTCTACTGAGTTAATGTGTTTAAATATTGCATACTAGTTAGTTCTTCATATACCTATTTTATAAGCATAGATGTGGTTGCTAATAGTTAAAGTTTCCTATTTAAGCCCTAGATCCCCTATTGTGGCCTGTGATTTAAGAATTGGAGTATGCACTCCAGTTCTGGAAATGATTTGGGTTCTGGGTAAAAATGCGGTAGTGTTTATCCTTTAGGGTTTTACTGGATCTAGGAGATTTGCTGCAAGGGAATATCGTTAAATCTATCCATCTATTTATCGATTTCTTGCATGAATACCTCAAGCCTAGAAAGGTGTTTGAAGGATTTTTACTCTCTACAAGAGTATACTTGGTTTCTTTATACCTCCACTATTATCACCTAGGGGTGATGGATCCCCTATAGGGGATGTATTAATGCTTGCTCTAGGCATAGGCCCTTTTCTAGCTTATTGAAGTTTCTTGTTTACTATTTTTGGAATAAATGGTGAAATTTGGAGGTTACTATGAGGGATGAGGTTTTCTTAAGAAAATATGGATTTTGAGAACCACCTCAGAAACCCTATTCCTGAACATGTCTCAAGCAATATACGTGGCCTAAGGAAGAGAAAACATCGAGGGTTGGAAACTCCTTAGTCTTGCCTAGAAAACACAAAGAATATAGGTGAAAAACCTTGGGTCGAAAATGTTATGAAAGCCTAAAAATGTACACTGAATTCAAGGGCTTCCGCAAACCACAACCCGCTTCAAAATCCATAATATGCATTGCGGAATGTGGAAAGCGGAAAGGATAAATCATAAAAATGTTACAGTTTCCACAATTCGTAGTCTACAATCTACATTGCGGAATGAAGAAAGCAGAAATAAAAAGTGTTGCAATGTACCGGTTTCCGCAATCCACGATCTGCATTGCAGAATGCAGAAAATGGAATCGGAAAATTGTTGAAATATAAGGGATTTCGCAATCCTCAATCTGCATTGCAGAATGCAGAATGCGGAAGGAAAAATTGTTAAATATCAAAGGTTTTCGCAATCCATAATTTGAATTGTGGAATGTAGAAAGTGGAAAGAAAATCGTTAAATTGTAAAGGTTTCTGCAATCTGCATTGCAGAATGCGAAAACCGGAAAAGAAAACTGAGTAAAATGAATGGGGTTTTGCAATCTGTGATCTGCATTGTGGAAATGCGGAAGGGTAAGATTATAAAAGAATTAAGTGCAATCCGCAATCTATAATCCACATTGCGGAAGCGAAATTGTAGAAGGGAGTTTTTATTTGCAAAAGGGACCCTTGATTTGTGAAAGGGATGTTTTAGTTGTGAAAGGGATGTTTTAGTTGTGGAAGGGACGCTTTAGTTGTGGAAGAGACTTTTTATTTGCGGAAGGACTATTGCAGAAACGATTAAGCTCAGGAATAAATGTTAAAGGAATATTCATGGCCCATGTCTTACATGAAAGAATTT